>LPNX010177242.1:204563-273806 GCA_001517045.1 Pseudotsuga menziesii
CCAAGCCAATCCCAATGCTCCGGGGGCACCTCCCATGACTGAAATAGGTGTCCACCACCTGATGACCATGACCACTGAAGAGGTCAACTTACAAACTAGACGAAACCAGTACGGTACCACTACCGAACCTGTCGACTCGACAGCAACATCCATGTCTAAGAAAACCAACCTACCTCTCCAGTTACCCCCATTCCCACGCCCCCCCATACGCAGAATCACCAATAAAGCCACAGCTAGAGCTGCAGTTAGCTATAGCGTAGTGGATTATTTGTCCCAAACGCTAACCGCCATGTCTGCTCTTGAGGTACTTAAAACGTGCCCAACGTAGCGGAAATCCCTACTAGCTGCTCTAGGGGTAGTAGACCCCTCCGATTCCAAGCTGATCACCTTTGACACAAAAAATGAAGAACCACACATGCCCTCCACTATCGCCTTCCAAATCCCGGTATCCATCCAAAAATTGGTTGTGCACTGATGCATAGTGGATGAGGGGGCATCCACGTGCGTCATGTCTACCTTGGTGTGGAAAAAGCTTGGATCACCAATTCTGTAACCATCTTCCATGACTCTATGGGCTTATGATGGACACCCCACTAAATCCCAAGGAATCCTCCCTCATGTCCCCATCACATTAGCTGGGAAGATAGTCATGATTGACATTGAGGTCATCAACGCTCAACTGGATTACAACCTCCTCCTTGGGAGGAGTTACATGTACGCCATGTGAGCAGTCGTGTCAACTATATTCCACCTCATGATGTTCCCCCATGAAGGGAATATTGTGATGGTTGACCAGCTCACCTACCATGATCTGCAAGGGTTAACAGTACCTACCAACGTTATCCCTACCATCACCACCATTGAGTCGCAAGGGACGACAGCACATGCTAACGTCATCCCCGTAACTAACACCATAGTTGAAAACACACCAGCTTCCCTACCATTGAATGTGGGCCCTGGGTTGTTTACTGATCCCACCATGATGGCTCCTTTCTCGTTGATGTCACCACCTCTAACACAAAAGCAAACTGCAGACTTGTGCATGGTCTCATCAAGCACTGCTGCACCCAAACAGCAACCGCAGCCGCAGCCCCAACCAAAACCACAACGCCAACAGTAGCCGCAGCATCACTCGCAACAGCAGCGTTATGCGCAACCGCAACCACAACCTCACCCCCACATGCAACCAGCTAAGAGTTATGTGGGCTCATCTCCGATCCATACAATTCCCTTCCTCTTCCCCCCACCTAGTGTCATGAGCAATCCAGTCATGGCCACCTTGAGCCTACCCAACTTTACATTGGGGATCCCAGTATGGTACCTAGATCCACCAGCTCAACCACCAATGCCCCAAGTTGTGCTAACTTCGGTGCAACCTATCGCAGTTGAGTCTCACCCCCAACCCGGTCTGCATAGACCAACCGCCGCACCCACATCTGCACCACCCCAACCCAAAAAGGCAAGGGGAAAGAACACAAAGCCACCGCAAAACCACGACAAGTTCCACCTTGTGTAATCTACGAACAACAGGGCCATCCAACTCAAGATTTCCCTGAAATCCCAGTGATCCGTGTGCAACTGGACGCCATGGACACAAACGAAAACATCCCCATGGTTGAACTCCCAACCGTGCCAATAGTAAAGAACAAGGAATTGAGGACAAACCATGCTTGCACCCTTTGCGGCTTGTATGGGCATTACTCCCACCATTTCCAAGACCTCCCCAAATTTTGAATGGCTCTTGCTGACCTCCATCACCATTCCCTTGAGTCTGAGATCACCTTGATCGAAGAAGTTCACCCCCCACCGCCTTCTTCAGACACCGTGTCCATCTACATGCTGTCCAGTTTTGCAGACCTTCTTGTCTCCACCATCACTGGCGGTCCATCAGACCTGTCTCTTCTATTGTTTCCCCAGCCACCGCCGCAACCTCAGTTGCAACCTCAACCTCATTTACCAGGGAAACAGTGGGGTTCATTCCCAATCAACATGATCATTTTCCTTTTCCTTTTCCTTTTTCTTTTCGTACCATCTGAGATCATGAGTAAGTCTGTCTTTGAAACCCACAATCTATAGGATTTCACACTAGGAGATCTTGTGTGGTACCTTAAACCACCTACCCTAACTCTGAGGCCCCAAGATGTGTTGACTCATGTCCATCAAATTGAGATGATGTTGCACCTACCTCTAGGTCCATCAAAGACTCATCTTGTCTCTAGGCCTGCCCCTTTTCCTCCAATAGAGACTCGGGGCAAGGCCACCAAAACCACAACCAATACCATTTACATTATCTCTAGCACCAGTTTCCCTTCCGTCTCGTCGGTTGTGGAAGATCCACTTGATCTATCCCGACACCACTTACGTGATGATGGAGAGATCTGTAAGACCACCTCTAGTTTTACCCCATTCCCTTTAAACCATAGTATGGAATCAATTCTTCCCATAAAAGACCAGATTCCATCACCCCGCCTTGCCAATGACCTTCATCTTGGCAAGGGGGCATACCTCTTCATTGACTCTGATGGACAACTCTTGGAGAACCCCCGCAACGGGCTCTACCTCAAGATATTTTACGCTTAACATCACCAATGAGTTGCTTCATTTTCTTTTCTTGTTTTTCAACTTTTTTTAGTAAAATCAAATGCAGCACCATCAGCTGCTCATCAAAAGTCACTCGGAACCTGTTCGAGACACCTCTCACACCTCCGGGCTCAAATTTCTATTTATTTATGAGACCATTGTCTCATTTTTAATAAGTTAATTTCGTGACCATTTCCCATAAGTCACCTCGTTTCATGAGCCATGACATGACGATGCAAGTGCATATGGACTGGTACTCGTATCACACTGCCCGACCGCTACTCATGCAAGCTGTCGGGCCGCCGCCCGTTAAGGATTGTACTATACTTTTACTTTTTGTATTTATAATTGTCTTTTTCACTGCACCTTTTGCGGACATCTTTGGACCATCATCCATAGAATCCTTTGTTTTTATTCCATATATTTGCCATAGAAGTGTTCTCAGGCCGCTGCCCACTTAGGAATGTAATTTTAGATTTTACTTTGTATTTTTAGCACATAATTGTCTTTTTGGTTTACTGCACTTTACGCAGACCTCTGGACCACTGTCCACACAAGGATTTCTTTTCTTGCACTTATTTGGCATATAAATTCCTCCAGACTTGTACTCACATCGCATGTGGTCAAGTCCATCCACATTAACACACACACGCTCTCCTGACCTCTATCCGAGAGCCACCTCGGTTTGCGTGCCTCTGCCGTACCGTCTCGCAGGCCTCTGCCGTGACCTATCCCATGCATGTATTGGTATGTTTGAGAGCCTTCTTCTCTATCCATACTGCGCAGATGACCTTTGGACCTCTGTCCACCATCCCAACATGGGGCACCGCTCGTGCCACCGCAGTCAGTTGACCGCAATGGCATTTCGTTTAAGCTCTTTTCTAACTCCATAAAACAATGAAAAGATCGTCGAGCACAGCTTTTTCCTTTCTCGCTCACTAAATTATGGGAAAGGACGTCTACATTGTCTCGTTTACCTCCTTTTGCGGACCATGTAGACCATTTCATGAAAAGGACCTCCTTGGCACACTCAAGCCAAGACCATTCCCCTATGCATACTTTTGTGCTTTCTCGGGCAAAGGGGCTGCACTCTACAAAAAAGCTCACCATCGTTTGTCGTTAAGCTCTTTTCTAGTCGTCTCAACAAGAAATATCGCTAAGCAAACTTGGTTTCGTTCATGCTCGTAAAAGTATGTGAATGACCGTCCAGTCAGTATAGGTTTAACCTTTTCCATCCTGATTGGACTACCAACGGTAAAGAAGTCTCTCATCCCCTCCAGGATGGGCGAGCTCTCCTATGTATACTTTTATCCTTTTTCAGGCACAAGAGACTACCAATGAAAAAGAGCGCCCACTGGAGTCTTCTTCGTGCTTTCATACTCTCTAAAATTGAAAGAACCATCGAGCATTTACCTTCTCGGGCTCGCCAAAAATCCACGAGATCATACCACAACGGTGTCCTAAGACACCACCCCACATAAAATAGATTGGCAACATCCCCACATTGGGTCTCCTTTGTTCAAAGTACTCTGCAACGTGTCTTCCTTGGATCCCATTAGTATCAAAAGTGTCCACCTCCTCCAAGTATTTCCCATCTGCAGCGACAGTCCTGGTATTACAGTTATGATCCCATTCCTTTGAGTAAGTTTCATTTGCTGCCTGGTCTGCCCTGCTATCATACTCTGAACAAAGGAATTTTGAGTCTCCCTCCCCCCCTACCCCTGTTCATTTTTCTCCTTCCCTCCCCTTCCCCCCCAATTCAGTGAGTCAGTCTGTAGATTGCTTCACACCTTCCGGTTATCCCTCGTGCCCTTGGTCAAGGAAACATCATCGCCTTGACCAGGGGCAGGTCTCCCTCTATCGATGCCAACACACATATTCTAGAGGATAGAACCAGAGGTCCCTATACCTTGGTTTCATTAACATCATTAATGAGTTCCTTGGACCACTTAAGAGGAGTCCTTAGTGTGTCTCGGGATGGTTGTTTCTCACGTGCTCGACTTCAACTCCATCATTGCACTATTGAGATTCGTACAGGGTTTGTTCCACACAATACTCGGTTGCAGACCTCGGATGTCACCCGACTCTAGCACATTGGTGAGTCCACTCGAGGGACCTAAACAGGTTATGTCCCTTGTGATTTCTGGGTTGCGTTGGAGACAGTGTTCAGAAGCCCCAGCAGTGCTTCGGTATACCTTTATGATTGATACAACATACTTGTACTGTAGAGACTCTGACTCTCAAACAGCGAGTCCATATAGCTATGTACCATTCCAAATCCAGTAGACCGTCAATCATAAAGATATAGCATTCCATGAGAATGCCATGTGTCCAATATACCAGATCAGCATTGTATTCAGCCTCACATAGAGGCAACCAGCATTGTAACATCAGTTGTATATGATCGACTCTTATATTTTAGAGCATAGATCAAATGATTCTTTGGACATTTTCATGAGCATGGGAATGCCTGCCTCGTCCATATACATGTCACACATTTATTGTATCTCACCCATTTATGGGAACCAAATTAATACAAAACCAAAAGCCACCATGCCCCAGCCCCGGAAGCAGCACCTCTCGACAGTAAATCCTATGATGTCCATCGGCCATACGTTGAGCTCCTGCCCTCACACATCAGGGGGAAATCTGTTAACCCAAAAATCCCCCACACGGCTCTCAATGGCCTACACCACTCAAGGACACCACCTCACAACACTCATTTCACTCCATAAGACCTTCCATGACCTTCCATTTGACTCCCACACCTCCAAAAGAGCCCAAGGATGAAGAAAAGGGCTAAAAACCCCAAAAAAGAGCCCAAAATAGACCCCCAAGAGCTAAAGCCCTCAAAAAGAGGCTAAAACCTTGAAAGAGGCTAAATTTAGGGCGGAAGGGGGCTAAAGGCCCAAAAAAGGGGCTAAATCCCTAACCAAGGGCTTAAAACCCTAAAATCCCTTGGAAAAACTATAAAAGGAGGGTGGGGGGTCACTCTCAAAAGATTCCTCCCTTGCATACTATTATGCTGCCCAAGTGGATGCCTTGAGACCATTTTTCTCTCAAGCCATCCACACTCCCTCTCATCCATCTTCCCTTTGAGCCATAGCTCCCCCATTGCCAAGAGAGAGGTGCTTCTCCAAGCTAGGGCATGGTGGCCCATTTCCACCAAGAGGTATAATTTTTGTTTTATTTTGTTTATTTTAGTTTTTCTAACATCTAGTTGCTTGCAGTTTTATGGCCTAACATGTTATTGTAGGTCTTCATTGTTGTATGCAAAGTCTTGGAGGTCTTTAACCCATAACCTTGTGTGCAGAGGGGTTCCACCTTTGTTTTTATTTCTGTCTAGTTTCATTCCCGCTTTTCTTTTCTATATTTCCACATAGGAACCTACCCTTTCATCCTATAGACGGAAGGGAGCCATTCCTGCCCTGTAGCAAGGAGAAATCCCTACTACAAGGTGGCTCTAAGATCCTACAAAGAGGTATCTTGAGCTCAAACTAACCCATATTGATAGGGATAAGGGAGGACACAAGGCTCAAGATCTAGAAGCCTCGAGAAACTTCTCTTTCCCACTTTACCAAGGGTATCACTTTTGTTCTCTTATGACAAAGTAGTTTAGGTGAGAACCACTTCAAAGACAAAGAACTTCCGCGATGGCACCGCTTCTCTATAACAGGACACAGGCGGTGCTAAACAAGGAACCGCTCATCAGCCAAAGGGATAGCGCGCCGCTAGGTTTTTTCATGTAGAATTAATATCCAAAGCAAGTTTCCACTCCAAGTTTTGGGATTTAGGCCAAAAATAGGGGTTAAGGATCTCATCACATGTTGGTGATGGGATTTGGGTATAACAGAATGCCCCCCAAAGCATGAGGCTTAGAGGGATACGATAAGCAAGAGCTTTGAGAGAACAATTTGTCACTTCGAGGTGAGAATGTCAGCTCGTCAGAGAATGTCGTCGAGTAGGCATCTGTAGTACATCAATACTTTTGACTCATAGACAAATGTAACCAACTCATGGCTACAGACCAATACAAGGCAGATCCATGAGAGGAATAAACAACCATGGCTACTAGAATATAGTGTAGATCCATGTCATAGAGGACTCAAACTTGGACATACAACGTAGATCTATGTCATACAGACACAAATTTGAGCATAGCCATGACCATAAAAATGCGGATCCATGCTAGATATACAAAACTCCATCGCAACCTAGGGAGAGAAATGAGTGTGAAACAAGTACCCAGGGTCTTTGTCTCGTTTTCCACAAAGTATGATTCTATCCATGTGATTACAATGTTCTGAATTCGAACATGGTAGAAACCATTTGATTACTGTCCAATGATGTGAACTATTAACAAGTGCGAGGGAGATCACCATTGATGTCAATAATTCCCAAGGTACCCTAGTACAATCTACTGAGTGTGAATAGATGTCTTGATTTCAAACACCCAGTCAATTCTACTGATCAAAGGTCAATGATGTGAACCTATGTTGAGAGCGAGAGAATCTGTCACTGACACATACAGATCTCAAGGTACTATATTTGTTTCGAAGAATATTTCTTGGATGATGAGCTGATGTCGACAGGAATAGTCTCATCGAAGGAGGGTCATGATGAGTCCCACATCGACGACACAAAACTCGGAACAAAGTTTTGGAATGATGTGAATGAGGTAACCATAAGACTGACTCAAAAGTACTGACACAGAGATTGTTTTAACTACAGAGGTAAACTTCTTCAACTTCCCTTTGAACTTTGGGCGGCACGACAAAAGACTTGGCAGCATGACTAGACCAGAAAAACACATAGTGTGACGGTGGACAACGCATTCTTTGAAAGACTCAAAAGAGTGACATGACTCATGAAAGTGGATTTTCATGGAAATCAGCTGAATACCCAATTGATTGAAATGATATCTAGACAAGTGTCATGTTCAAAGGTAACGACAAACTACTGCCATATATTTGCAAAATGATTCCCTTCCCATTTTCCCCCATCATGGTTGATGAGTGCCTCTTTTCATTTTTTTGAGTTCAAAGAGGGTAACAAACACTCGTTATAGCTCGTCCGAAGACAATTCCAAAATCATATGTTTTACAAACCTAAGAGAGGAGGGGTTCGTTCCAAAAAAAGGGTCTCTCAATGTTTAATTTAACGTGTCCAGTGAAAGTTAACTCGGTATCGTTCATGTTTAGAGAGTCTGAACGACCACGGAAGAAGACTCCACAGGGTCCTTTTTCGTAAAAATAGTTCATCTAAATCGAAAAAGTGATAACCTACCGTCAGATGAACGACTCTTCAAGTGATTTAATGAGCATGAAGAAGACAAGATCACTCGACAATCTTTTCGTATTTAAGGAGCCCAAAAAGAGTTTAAAGAAGACTCCACTAGGTATCTTTTTATAATGAGGGATTTTAGGAGTCTAAAAAGAATCAGAAAAGGACTCGGACCTTTGATGCTACGTTTCAAGAGCATGACCAAAGTTTCGTAATAAATGCTCAAATACTTTTTCTGTTTTATGGCAGTGCGAAAAAGTCAAAAACAAACTCCCAAATCATTTACTGCTACCGCCCTTTATCCTGCAATGACTTGAAAACAACTATTAAAACTCTCCAATAAAGGACATTAAAGGATCATGACTAATAGATTTTGAAAAATATGACATGCCAAAACCTAAAATGCGTATAAAATGTATGTAAATAGTAAAAAATAATAACATTTTACCGTTTACCCATAGTGGAGAGCCTTTGGAGCATTTTCTTGGCTAGATTTTCAAATGTTGATTTCGGGAGCATCTACCGTTGGATTTCTACACCGTCAGTTCCAGGTAATAGCTTAAACCCTACTCTTTCATTTAATCCTTTAGCTTAAACCATAGCTTAAAACTGCTCCTAAAACACTGCGCACAGGCAATGCCACCGCCTATCCTCAATGGGACACAGGCAGTGCCAACCGTGGGTGAATAAAAATGTATGTACAAGCAAAATTAGCTCAAATTTGATGATTTGAATGGTTGAAAGTGTTTCTAATTGGTCTTGTGATCATTTTTTACAGGTTCCCATTGATCAAAAATGGTCATTTGGAAAGAGAGGAAACATGACAATGATGATTCATTTGCCGAACGAAATGCAGGTTGTATAGCCACGTTGAGAGGCTGTGGTCTTCTAAAGTTTTTTCGCACACCCAGCATGGTATCACATGAGCGCCTATTAGAGCATATCCTCTGGATGTGGAATCTGGAGAAACAGTATTTTGAGGTGGGTGCTCATGTATTGACAATTGAAGTAGAGGACATCTACTTCCTAATAGGCCTATCGAGACGGGGTGCTCCCATCTATTTGACTGGTTCCCGTGGAGGGGACATTACTACTCAAAATTTGATAAACTGCCATTTTATTCTTGAGACTAGGACATCGGGGAAGAAAATTCCCATAACAGCAGTGGTGGATGGCCCACTACAGATAGTTTTGTTTACCATGCAGAGAGTGCCAGGAATCCAAGGGGTACATTAGGAATCTAGAGCACATATGCTCTATGCTATAGAGGCCATGGCGCCCACAGTCTTCAACTAGGAAGAAGCGAGTCTACTTTCAATCTTCAAGGATCAGTTGACCAAGTGTCAGTAGGGGGAGCTGAAGCAGTTCGGTTTCGGTTCCATTATAGTTTGTTTCTTTTTCGAACGGGTTCCCCAGATGAGACCTCAGGTGGTTTTTATAGAGTTGAGGGCACGAGACCCTCGCATACTAAGATGGGTCTGGATTATGGCTCGTACTAGAGCGGGTAGAGGTAAGGTAAAGTTCAGTGACCCATTCTTCCTATGGTTGAGAGATCAGCTCCTCATGGTGGAGGACTATGCATATGCATGCACTGACTTCAGTGGTGACCCTGACCTGCCACTCCCACCTGGTGGACAGTGGGGTCATATCAATAAGAAACAAAAACCCTAAAATGGAAATTGTGTTTTTATGTTTTGATGTTTTATATTTTTTATGTTTAGTAACGAGACTTGAATGTTTTCATGCAGATGTCGAAGCAGCACAACCTGGGGGAGGCTCCCCATTAGACAGGCGAGATGAAGCCCGTTTTGTACCACAGGGTGATGATGTGATAGGGGAGATAGAGGAGAACCTAGATAGGTTGACTCTAGACCTTCCATATGCCTCAATCGATGACCTCCCACTGAGGTACTAGAGGCCTACTGCGGGAGTACCGGATCATTTCAGCAGACTGCTATGTCGAGTAACCTAGGTGGTTATGTGTTACCATGAGCATCACTAGATGATAGGGTGCATGATGTATTCACTGAAAGGTGATAGATAGCTTCAGGATTTTTGTATGATGATTTTTTACCTGAAAGCCTGAGCGCTTCAGATGAAGTCTCGTGACCTATTTTTTGTAAAACATGTTTATATATATATATATATATATATATATATATATATACAGACTTCTACTTTGGTGTTTATATGTCTCAAATCGTGAATGTGTTTTATATGAGTTTTATGTGTCTTTTACAGTTTATTTACATTGAACCATGTTTGATTTTCATGTCATCAATGGGCAATATGCCAGTCTAGGATGTAATTTGCCAATGAGTCGGCATTATGTTCCCTAGGGATATGCCTATAGGTGATAGTTTCAAATGACCTTTCTAATAAACATACCCTCTGGAAGAGATGGAGGATCACAGGATTCCTAATGGTATATACATGGTTTAAGTGACAAACCACTAGTTGTGAGTCCATTAAGACTACCAAGTTGTGAACATCTTGGGAGGCAGCTTCAGTCAGAAGACCTATTATTGCTCAATACTCAGCGATATTGTTGGTAGTTGGACCAATACAAACCGCTCCTGAACTGACCAAATCATAAGTTGGGGAATATAGAACCCAAGTAGCTGAGGAAAGATTCAAGGTGTGGTGATAAGCACCATCAGGGAAGCCGTAGAAAGCCCTCTACTTTGCACAACCAAAACATGGTATAAACAGATACGGACACTAAACTCAAAACCATATTGAAAATACTTAAGAACACTAAAAGTCAAGTAATAAAAAAATATATACAAGGTACTATAAAAGAAAGATCTAGGCATAGTACCTCTTCAGGTACAACCCATTGCGAGGTTGTCCTAAGGGGATTCCATCATAGTCCATGAGCTCGTAGGCCCCTTTCTCTAAAACTTTGGAAATAACGAAAGGACCGTACCACATGGATTCAGACTTCCCTTTCCCTAGTTTGTCATATCTCTAATCATAGGTTAAAACTAGGTAACCCTCATTAAAGGCACGAGGTTGGACAAACTTTTCATACTGTGCCTTGACACATTTCTTGTGTGCCTCATTAGCTAAGGAACCATCTCTTCTAGTTTCATCAAGGTTATTCAAGTATAGAAATCTCTCTTTCTCCTAGGAGAAGTTCGACGGCAAGTTTCAAGGATGGAATCTAACATTGAATCGGCAAGACAACTTCTAGTCCGTAGACAAGCTGGAAAGGTGTGAAACCAGTAGTTGTTTTCACCAAATTCCTGTAAGCCCAAAGAGTGGAGAAAAGAATATGGTGCTAGTTGGATTTATGGTCTCCAACCATCCTTCACAGCATCGTTTTCAAAAATTTGTTAATGGCCTTGACCTGACCATTAGCTTGCAGATAATAGGGCATAGAGTTTTACAAAAAAATAGGTCACCAATGCTTCCTTGATGGGTCCATTCAACATGCAAGTCTCGTGACCAGCTTGGAACCTAATTCCTCTATCATTTGATTATGGAAATGTGATCCATGATTAGTAACTATGGACTGTGGGACTCCAAATATTGCTATCACATGATTAAACAAGAAGAGAGCGACAGTCTTACCGTCCTCTGCATATGTAGGCATGGCCTTGGCCCATTTTGCAAAATAATCGACGGCTACGATGATGTAACCATGCCCCCTGGCTGAGGTAGGCTTACAATGCATATAACATTTGGAGAAAGGGCCAATGGAAATGACAGGGTGTAACAGAGCAGGATGACTGCGCATTTTCTAATAAAAATGTTGACAGGGTGGGCATTTCTTAACAACCTCATGACAATATTTAAAGACTAAAGGCCTGAAATAGCCAGTGTGAAGAATTTTTTGGGCTATAGCCATCCCAGAAAGATGACCGCCACATGCTCCAGAGTGGAAATCATTCAAAACTTGCTCAGATTCCTCGTGGGTAAGGCATCGCCAAAGAACAGAATCAATACCACGTCGATACAAGGTGCTATTCAAGATGAGGTAGTATTTTGCGTGGTGACGGATATGGCGGTGATCGTCACGGGATAGAGTGGGCTGAAATCTTTGTCTGGAGATAAATGAGAAAATATCCATACCATGGGTCAATAGTGCTTATCATGAACAGGAATTCATCTGAGAATGAATCACTGGGCTCAGATTATGTTGAAGCACAGGGAATATCACACATGATCTCAGCAAAGACCAAGGATTTCTTTGATGTAGCTTTGGAAAATTCCAGATCAAACTCTTGTAAGATAACTATCCATCAGGAATACTTGCCCCCAAGCACCTAACAAGTCAGGATGTAATAGATAGGGTTCTGGTCTACCAAGACGGTGGTTGTGCAGAGCAAAATGTAGTGATGAAATTTCTGAACAGTAATGATTGTGGCCAATGCTAATTTCTCCATGTGTGAGTATCGAGTTTTGGAATCCATGATGTTCTTACTAGCATAGTATATCACATGCTCCTGACCGTCGGGATTCTCCTGCACCAAAACCATAGCGATGGTAGTAGTGGAGGCAGCAATGTATATGAGAAAATCCTTTGAATAATATGGGGGGTGTATCACGGGTGAGTGAGTCAGAGCGTGTTTGATATTATCAAAGGCTCATTAGGATTGGTCATCCCAAAAGAACAGAGTGTCCTTCTTAAGGAGACACATATAATCATGTGTTTTCTCTGAAAAATTACACACGAAACAGCGGAGGAATTTTTCCTTCCCTTGCAAACTTTGGAGTTCTAGAAGGTTGGTTGGGGCTAGTAGGGCTAGAATAGCGGCAATTTTCAATGGATCTATCTAGATTCCATCCTTAAAAACCACAAAACCTAATAGGTGTCCCGTCTCAACATAAAAACACACATTTATGAGGATTGAGCTATATGTTATAATGACACCATCTCAAGAAAATGTCTCTAAGATGACCAGGGTGGTCCTCCCGTCATTGTGAATGAGTTGGGAGGTCATCTAGGTACGGTTCTACAACATGTTTTATATCATGAAACACATAGGACATAGCACACTGGAAAGTGGCTCCAGCATTTTTCAAGCCGAATGGTAACTTCCTATATGCAAAGGTTCCCCATGGGAAAATGAATGTTGTCTTGTGCTAATCAGTGGGTAAAATATCAATCTGATTATAACCAAAAAATCCATCCATAAATGAGAAGATGACACTTTCGGCACAGTTGTCGATAATCTGGTCGATATGCGGAGTGGGAAAGTTGTCTTCAGATTCTTCTGCTGAGCAGTTCTGCCCAACATGAACATGCTCAAGGGTGCAATGCTTGGTTGATATGTCAATGATATTTGTTTGAGTAATGTTGCATAGGTTTCCTTTAGAATCCATGTTCTGCAACAATATAGGAGTTTGAGGTTTTTTGACAATATCAGTAGCGAAAAGGGTTGCAAAGTCATGGTCTACCGAACTAGTGTTGGGGAGGAACGAGGATCAATGATGATGATCCTCCCATAAAGGCTCATTCGTATGCATGATCTCTATAATGGACTCATCGGAAGGAAAATTCGGGGAGAGATAATCCAGAATAGGAAGATAGGGTTCTAACCAGTAGGGTAGGTGGTAAGGGTCCAAAGCCACTAGATGAAGGTCATCAGTGTGGTCATCAAAAAGGATTTGGATAATGTTGTACATTTCTTCATGCAGAATCAACGAGGTGGACTCAACAATTTGTTTTCCCTTTGGAACATAATCAAACGGCGAAATCATATTTACTGTCGCCGTGTTTGTGTTAGGAGGAGTTGATAGAAAAATCCCCATAAGGGATGAATCCTTCAGCATTGCTACCCCAATCGAATGGTAAGGAGGAGGGGACTGACCTAACATAGGGATGTTATTAGCCGTAGAGGTAGTAACATCCTGCATACATAAATCAAGCAGGTCAACGGTGACAATACTCCCTATATGCGGAATTGGACAGTTCAAAATGTCATCAAAGCGATAGCAGTCATGGTGTAAAACCAATTTCTTCCTAAACGGAGGTTGTAGTCTAACGAGGCATCTACTATTTCCACTTGAATAGAAATAGATTTTCCCCCAAGCTTGACTGAAATGGCTCATATGAGACCATGGGTCTGGAAACCTCATTCATCAAAGGCTTTCAGAGTCATTGGTGATGTTACAAAATCAGGAGAGCCAACAGCTTTCCAACAAGATAGGGACAAAACCAAAGCTGAATCTCCTTCGTCTAAGACAGTTCTAAAGACCTTATTTCCAACTACTTTCATTATGATTTGGAAAGCGAGTTTGTGAGGTAGTCTAGACTTATAGTTCTCGACATTGAAATGAATCAGTGTTGTCCGGGTCTAAATCTCCTAACGCAGTTAACAAGTTTTTATGCTGTGTAGGACAACTTTGGATTACTTCCAAGGTAGACATTGCACATGGTGCCTGAGCAAGATCTTCAACTACATTATAAAATTGGGCAGCTCTAGAATTAGGATTAAAAACAGCCTTCCTAAGAGTACTCTTGGGTGGATGCAAAACCATGTCGATAATGTTCGGGTACACAGGTTACTCCCAAAATACCGAACACCTTGAGAAACCGCTTCACACAAATAGATCACAGATCAACACACCAATGTCTGTCGCGTGGTTAAAACCCTTGAGAGGGAAATAGTCCACGGCCCCAACCAAATAGCAACTTGGATCAATTTATTATGCAAAAGAAAGAAAGTTACATGAGCTTCTCATAATCGATCAACTAGCCAAGGACCCTCCATGCTCTTTAAATAGAGATCATGGACCAATCGGGTGTTAAGCCACGAATCAATGGTAGGTATGATCTAAGAGAAGATGAACCATCGGATCACTCTATGTATAGAACATATCGTGACCGTCAGATTAGATCATTTACGAAGGCATACTAATGCATACTAAAGAAAAACACTTTTACCTAACGGATATATTACACAAGTTGATCTTAACTAACTCCTAAGTGTCTAAATATCTTAACATCCCCCCTTAAGAACAACTTGGGATAGGATTGAAGGATCTACAAAAATGATACTATTAGGATAAGGAAGGAGGTATTAGATCCTATCCCCCCTTAAGGACACATTCCTGAACTCCTAACATAGACTGAAGTTTAGAAAACTTCGCTTCTGTAAGAGACTTTGTGAAGATGTCTGCAACTTGATCATCTGTAGGGAAATAGAGCACTTCAATAACACGATCATGAACAAGATTTCTGATGAAGTGCATGTGTACCTCAATGTGTTTGTTGCGCTGATGTAGAACTATATCTTTGGCAAGCTTGATGGCACTTTGATTGTCGCACCAAAGTGGAGTAGGCTGTTGCTGCTCGAATCCAAACTCTAAAAGAATCTGTTGAAGCCATAAAGCTTCCTGACTGGCATTAACTCTGGCTCAATATTCTGCTTCTGCTAAAGAAAGAGCAAGAGCTTTTTGTTTCTTACAAACCCAAGTGACAAGGCCAGATCCCTGACTAAAAACATAACCTGCAGTAGAATTTCGATCATCAGGATCACCGGCCCAATCTGAATCAATGAAACCAACCAACAAAGATTTCCCCCCTGTACGGTAATGAATCCCAAACTGAATTTTACCTCGAATATATCGAAGTATTATTTGTGTTGCTTTCCAGTGACTTTCATGAGGAGTTTGCATATAACGGGCAACATGAAAAATGGCAAAGGAAAGGTCAGGACGGGAATGAGTCAAGTATAAAAGACTACCAACAAGCTAACGATACAAGGTGGAATCTAATTCAGGGGAAGTACAAGTGGCAGAAAGTTTGACTCCAGACTGGAAGGGAGAAGGGGTTGGTTTACAATATTCCATGTGGAAGCAACGAAGAAGGTCACAAGCATACTTAGACTGGGAAAGAAAGATTCCTTCTTTGGTTTGCAAGACTTGGAGACCAATAAAATAATGCAAATGTCCTAAGTCTAACATTTCAAAATTTTGCTTAAGATTGGATTTCACATGGGTTATAAGTTTAGGGTCACTACCAGTAAGGATAAGATCATCGACATAAAGAACAAGTATGATGAGATGGTTTCCTACTTTCTCAGTATAGACATTGGGGTTAGAATGGCATCTAGAAAAACCAATGTCAAGGAGAAATCTATCCATTTTGGCATACCAAGCTCTAGGAGCTTGCTTAAGGCCATATAAGGATTTCTTAAGGAGACAGAAAAGTCTAGAGTTATCCTGAACATATCCGAGAGGTTGTTCCATGTAAATTTCCTCTTGTAAATCACCATGTAATAAGGCAGAATTGACATCCATTTGATGGACTTCCCAGTTATGTAAGGTTGCAAGGGAAAGAACAAGGTGGATGGAATTCATTCTTACAACAGAAGCAAAGGTTTCATTGTAGTCAATCCCTTCAACTTGGGAAAAACCTTTGGCAACTAACCTTGCCTTAAGTATTTCAACACTTCCATCTGATGCGTACTAAGTTCTGTAGACCCATTTACATCTGACAAGTTTTATTCCTTTTGGAAGAGGAACAAGATTCCAAGTATCATTCACCATTAAGGAGTGATATTCTTCATCCATAGTTGCATCCCAATCTGGATTTCCTAAAGCTTCTGCAAAAGTTTTTGGATCATGATTCTCAGAAACTTGAGCCAAAAGAGAAGAGGCTCGCTGAAACTGAGAACGTGTTTGACGTTGATCTCTAGGATCACCGGCAAGATCACCAGCTGCTTCACATGTTGAATGGACCCATCAAGGAAGCATTGGTGCTAGTGAAATTGGAGGAACATGAGCAGGCGAAGGTGGATTTTCATCCTCACTGTCATCATCAGAAACTGGAGTTGGAAAACTATCAAGGAAGTTGGAAGAAGAAGCAGAAGAAGGCATAATTGTTGAATTAGGCTCACAGGCCAAAGATGGCACAACTGCCAAGTTAGGCTCACAGTCCAATATATTTCATCAAATTTAACATCTCTTCTAATGATTATATCATGAGAATGTGGCTAAAGAAGTCTATAACCTTTTACATCTTCTGAATATCCAACAAATATGCACCTTTTACTTTTAGGCTGCAATGCTTTCCGTTTTTCATCTGGAATGTGAGCCCATGTTTCACAACCAAACACATGAAAGTGACTTACATCTGGTTTAACTTTACTCCATGCTTCTTACGGTGTTATACCTTATAAAACTTTAGTGGGTGTGCGCTTAACTATGTAATTTGCACAATTTATGGCCTCATCCCAATATTGAAGACTTCGTCCCTTAGATTGGATCATGCAATTAGCCATTTCTTTTAAAGTATGGTTCTTCCATTCAGCTACACCATTTTGTTGTGGTGTATATGGAACAGTGTGTTGTTGTTGGATTCCTTATTTAATGCAAAAAGTAGTGAACTTGTTGTTAACATACTCTCCTCCATTGTCAGATCTTAACTTAATAATTTGATGACCAAATTGTTTTTCAACAAGGGCCTTGTAGGCCAAGAACATTAAATACTTTGCTCTTAAGTTTTAGGAAGTAAACCCAAGTTCGTCTTGAGTAGTCATCAATGAAAGTTAAGAAATATTTGAAACCAGAAAAGGATGCAGATGGAAGAGGGCCACACAAGTCACTATGCACAAGCTCCAAGGGAACCGAGGTGTGCCAAGAGGCACGTTTGTCAAAACTGTCTCGATCATTGTTAGGCCCTGGAATTGTCCATTTTTCCATCATTTATCGACATACCTTTCATCCATTTTCTTACCATTATTTCTCATTTATCATTCCATTTTTCATCCATTTGTTGTAGCTGCGCATTGAACAGCCTGCTACTTTCATTGATGTTTTAAGTGGTTAATAGTGATTATTTTCCTTTATATTTGATGAATCAAAGACTATTATGCATAATTTTACTAATGATGGTTTGTGGAGTGATTTTTCACGTACAGGATGCTCATAGCCAGCTGTTACAGCCTTAACCAAAAACGCATGCCACATAAGAAAACCTTGATTTGCGTCTTTATTTTCAGGCAGAGGGAAATGAATCTCAAAAATATGAGACATGGGTTTTGTGCGTAACATCCTCATTTACCTGAATCGTGAGGAAATCTCCAAACAAAGCTATGGTTTGTGATATTCAGGTGGTTCTTCGAGAGGGTATTTTCCAGATTTGGTGTTGCAGCCGGTTCCAAAGTTGCCAACAGTTACGGCCGTGTTCCAGCTATTACAGATCACAAGTTGGGGGCTCAGTTCTTCATTTCCATGAGATAATTTTATGTATAAATATGTAATCAATCTCATTTAGAAAATATTATTGATTAAGCATGATAGATTAGGCAAGATAGGAGATGGATGATAGGAGATGCAAGATAGGAGATATCACAATGTTATGATGTAGGATTTGATCCAGATCTGTTGTAATTCTTCCATTATGATAATACATGCTGGCAGTTTCTTAATTCTGGAGTTGTAGACTTCTATTGTGGAGATCCAGCTCTGCTCAGTGGAGGAAGGGCCCTCTTCCCTGAGCAGATGCTGGTAGTGTTGATTGTAGGTGTTTTATTTTATAGATCTGTTAATTGTTAATTCACAATTTCATGCATTAGATTTATCATAGTTGTTTTATTATTTCATTCATGCTTTCAATCATTAAGCTTATCATAGTTGTTTTATTATTTTGTTTATGCTTTCACTTATTAATCTTATCATAGTTGTATGCTTTCATTCATCGGATCTGTCATAATCGTTGTGTTGATAATTCATTTGGTAAATCGTTGGCCAACATAACAATTCTTTAGATTTACGTAATCAGATCTTGTTTCATAGGAATAGATCTTGTTTGAAGTGTATTCGATTTACAGTTTGATTTATGAATAGGTTTGAGTATTGATTTCTTTTCAAGCAGTTGTGACTTAGTTTACAAATAGTTTCGATTGCATACCAATAGATAACAATGTCAGGTAGAAATTGTACTCGCATATATTTTGCACGATAGCTTTGAAATAAAAGACTTCCTTGGGTTGATAATTTATGTTTAGCACTCTGCATGTTAAGTTTTAATTAACTGGCATATAGTGAGCACGACAATGATGTTTTATGAGTACACAACCAGAACAAACACCATCCTTGCAAGATACCATCGGAAGACCAGTCACCATATTGTCTTTACATAGTTGTTGCAATGAGCGATAATTTAAGTGACCAAATTGCTCATGCCAAATTTTGCTCAAGTTATCACTATGAACAAAAAAAACTGAAGGAAAATGTTGTTGAAATTGAACCCAAGTGATACATCAATTGCACTCACAAAATTACTAATCAAACTTGCAAATTTACACACAAAGGAGACTGAAATCAGAGCATAACACTAATCTGTATTGAATAAGTGTACAATATCCAACCTTGTGAAGTCATATGATGCTACAATAAATAATAACATGAGAGATTTAAATGCATAAGGATGCCATTCAAAATAGTCAAAAGCAAGCTTACTAAATCTAGTCAAATCCCCCATAGGTGCATAAAGCAGTTTCCAAATCTACCTAGGAGCTCACGAATTGGCAAAGTCAAGTTGGAAATCTAATAGGTGATGGAAAGACAACTCATACATGCTTTTATTAGGAGAAAATAATGGAGGATGATGAGGGCAAAAAACATGTCAACTGCACCTAGTCTTACTTTCCCTTTTGCCATAAAACTCAGTAAAGCAGGCAATAAAGAAAAAAAAGAAGTCATGCGCTAGGGAGGATCTGGAATAAAGCAGATATGCTAAATATGGATTCTAGGAGGTTTCCCAAGCGCTCCATGACTTAGTTTTATCAAGTTTGACTTCTAGGACATGTGGAAGACAACTTGCATAGAGTGAAATATTGGAAACTAGGCAAATAAGACAAAAATGGATTAATTAATGTCTAAGGTAGCTAACTATGGGTTGACTATTCTAAAACCCCCCCTTAATCCTAACTTATAATTAAATATTAGAAAACTATAGGTCCTAGAAACAAGGCTTAGTCACCCTTTACATACTGCATGTCCATTTAACCAAAGAAAGAGGCAAAAACCCAGTGGGAAAATCCTCCCTTAAACATGTACAGTAAAACAAAATTTGAAAATCTTGTCATCAATCATGCTTCACAGCATGATCAGCATTCCCCAACAGTGATTTGAGATTACTGAATGTCTTCTCACAAAAAACTTTGGTGAATATGTCAGCTACTTGTTCTGAAGATGCACAGAAGAGTAGGTGAATGGTGCCATCATGCACAAGCTGTCTCATGTAGTGCATATGGATCTCAATGTGTTTGGTTCTTTATCTCTAAACTGGATCATTGCAGATTCGAATGGTGCTCTGATTATCACAATAGATAATAGTTGAAAACTCTGATTCGAAGCCACACTCACCAAGTAACCCCTGTAACCATAAACATTGAGTTGCTGCATTTACAACTCCTCTGTACTCTACTTCTGTAGATGAGAGTGAAATGGCACTCTGTTTCTTGCTTGACCAGATGATTGGTCCTTTAGCAAGCATGAACACATATCATGATGTTGACTTTCGATCTGTTTTGTCACCTACCCAATCACTGTCAGTAAACCCAATCAAATCAAGATCAGATTTAGCTTTGTAGAAGATCCCATGAGTTCTTGTTCCCTGAACAAAGTTAAGAATCCTTTTGGCTGCTCTCCAATGGATCTCATGAGGCTGATCCATGTATCTTGAAGCCACACTTACTGCATAAGAAATATCAGGTCGAGTGTGTGTAAGGTACAGCAAACACCCAATCAGTTATCTATACAGTGTATTATCTACCATAGGAGAAGAACCTGCTTCTTCAAGCTTAACTCCTGAAAGGAAGGGAGTCTTGCTTGGCTTGCAATCTTTCATGTTGAACTTTTTCAGCAAATCACAAGCATACTTGGACTGATGTACTTTTATTCCATGTTGGGATTGAGCAATTTCGAGACCCAAAAATTGGCTCAACAACCCTAAATAAGTCATAGAAAATGCATGGTTCATTGCATCCTTCAAGGAGGCAATTTATTTCTTTGAGCTTCCTATAATTAGAAGGTCATCCACATACAAGACAATAATCATCAAATAGCCATGAATCAGCTTCAAATAAACATTTGGATCATACTTGCATCGAACAAAACTCAATGACAGAAGAAATCCATCAGTCTTGGCATACCAAGCCCATACAATGATTTCTTTAGCCTGCACACAAAAGATGGATTAGTAACAAACCCTTGAGGCTGCTGCATGTAAATCTCTTCAGTAATATCTCCATTCAATAAATCACACTTCACATCCATGTGATGTACCTCCCACTGCTTCAAAGCTGCAATGCCTAAGGCTAGCCTGATGGAGTCCATCTTTGCCACTGGTGCAAAGGTCTCATTGTAGTCAATACCATGTACCTGTGAGTAGCCCTTGGATACCAATATTGCCTTATATTTCAAAGGTGAACCATCAGCATCAAACTTAGTTTTGAAAACCCACTTACATTGAACTAGCTTCCTCCCTAGGGGAATATCAACCAACTCCCAAGTGTTGTTCTTCTAGAGTGACCTGAATTCTTCTTTCATGGCTGCTTGCCATCTTAGATCATGTGTTGCATCTTCATATTTCTGTGGGTCTGATTCAACCATCAAATATAATTTCTCTACAAACAAAGGGTATTTCATGCTCAGGGCACTCTCAAACTGAGATCTAGTCCTCCTAGGATCACTAGGATTTCCGGCTAGTTCCCCAGCTGCATGAATGGTCTTTGCTGCCCATTTTGGTCTTGTAGGACTGTTACGATCTGAAATTAAATCATCATTATTAGACATATCAAAATCAGCAAACTCATTTGTCTCTTCACTTACATTCAATGGTTCTAGTGGTGAAGAAGACTCTCCAACTTCAACTGCTGCTAAAGGATCTTCTTGGAACTGAACACTCCTTTCAATGAAGGATTTGTTTGTGCTCAAATTGATCAGCTTGTACCATTTTTCATCTTTAGAGTACCCAACAAATAGACACTCTTGGCTTTGGGGCTGCAAAGCCTTCCTCTTTTCTATTGGAATTCTAGCCCAATCCCTTGAGCCAAAAATCCTGAAATGGGTCACATCTGGCTTGTGCCCACTCCATGCTTCGAAAGGAGTCATACCATCAAGCTATTTATGAGGCACCCTATTCTGGATATAAGATGCATAGTTTATAGCCTCGGCCCAAAACTTTGGTGGAAAATTCTTAGCCTCCAACATACAGGTTGCCATCTCTTTCAGTGATCTGTTATTTCTCTCAGCAACACCATTTTGTTGTGGTGTGTAAGGGATTGAATGCTGCATATGAATACCTGCATCTTCACAATATTGAATGAGATCAGACTTGACATACTCACCACCATTGTCAGATCTGAGGATATTGATTTTCGTCCCATACTGGTTTTCAACCAAAGCCTTAAAGACTTTGAGAGGCCAAAAAATTTAGACTTATGCTTCAAGAAGTAAACCCAACAGTACCTGGAAAAGTCATGTATGAAAGTTAATGCATATTTGTCCTGACTCATTGACATATGAGGGAATGGATCAGCAACATCACTGTGGATTAACTCAAGAGGTGCAGAGGTTCTGTCATGACTAGCTCTCTCAAATTTATGCTCTGGGTGTTTTCCTAGGACACAACCTTGACAGACTCCCTTGGAAAACTTAATCTTTGGTAACCCTATGACCATTTCTTTTTCACTTAGATTAGAAAGATACTTATAGTTAATATGGCCAAATATTTAATGCCAAATCTTGCTTGCTTCATTAGCATGAATCAGAAGAGCAGAGGGGTTTGAGTAGGGTAGAAAATGTGAAAACCAGTATACCTTCAAAGTGTGATCTACAACTCCTTTTGCAATGACTTTACCACTTGAGATATCCATGATCTCAACATCATCAGGAGAGAATATGACCTTCTTTGGAGACCCTGTGTGGGTCATCTGATACACTGACAAGAGGTTAGAGGCAAGACCTGGAACATACAATACATTGCTGAACTTACCATGGTCAAGATCAATCCTTCCTTTGCCCAAACTATTAGTGAGAGAGTCATCTCAAAGCACTATTGGTGGACCTTTCGACATTTCAAGAGAGGATAATGCCTCCTTAGTCGAAACCATATTTCTTGAAGCTCCAAAGTCTATGATGAAGCTAGGTGAGCTTGATGTGCCAGCAACCAATGCATGAACTCTCTCTCTGTCTTCTAAATTTGATCCTCCTTCCCTCTTCTTTGAGCTATCAGCAAGGGAGATGTTATTCTTCTCTGGGATTTCGGTCAGCATGTCAATTTGCTTCTTCATGCAGGAGCTCTCAAGATGAAATCCCTTACTGCAGTATGCGCAGTTGCTCATTTCTCCTTTGTTCTTCTTCTTCTGGAAGTTCTTCTTGGAGCCTTGGGGCTCCTCCTGAGACTTGTTCTTGTCTCTCTTCTGCTCAAGTGGCTTCTTAGATTTATTCTTGCCTTTTGAATCCACCCTTGAATCTCCAGCAACCAGATCTTGGTCATTGGAAGGTTTGATCGTGCCCATCACCACCAGTTTATCTTATTCTTGTGTGAGGGATTCCATGAACTCTGCAAGCTTAGGAATCTTCCAGGCTTGAACTGTCAACTTGGTGGCATGGAAGGTCGAAAAAAACATTGAATAGTCAGGGCCAAGCTTCGAGAGTATGGCCAAAACTAGTTGCTCCTCCTTCTTTTCAATTCCACACTGTTTTAGTTGCAAAACAAGGGCTTTAAACTTGGAAAAGTAGAGTTACAGGGATTCGAAGTTGCTGGGACTCAAGGAGATCAATTCATTCTCAATTTTATGTCCTCTCATCTCATCTGTCTTACCAAAAATTTCTACAAGCTTCTCCCATACTTCATTTGGTGATGTCAATCCATCAATATGGAAGAGGAGGTCTCTAGATATGCTCAACACAAGAGACCATAAGCCTCATCCCTCCTGTTGTGCCATTTAATTTTCTCTGCAGCTGCATTGGGATCTGCTTCAGTTTCCATACTCACCCTGTAGAGACCTTTTTCTCTGAACAGTATCTCCATATCTGCTTTCCATTCAAAGAAATTAAATGGAGTCAAGATGATCTTCTGAGATTGATCCATAGCTCAGAAATTGTCCCTTCAATCAGCAGAATAGCTCCCAGTTAAGATGTCAAACTTGCAATAGCAATATGGAAGGAGATAAATCGATCTACAAAGGCTCTAATACCATGTGGAAATTGAACCCAGGTGATAGATCAATTGCATTCACAAAATTACCAATCAAACATGCAAATTTACACACAAAGGAGACTGAAATTGGAGCATAACACTAATCTGTATTGAATAAGTGTACAATAGCCAACCTTATGAAGTCATAGGCTGCTGCAATAAATAATTACATGAGAGATTTGAGTGCATAAGGATTCCATTTGAAATAGTCAAAATCAAGCTTACTAAATCTAGTCAAATCCCCCATAGGTGCATAAAGCAGTTTCCAAATATGCCTAGGAGCTCACGAATTGGCAAAGTCAAGTAGGCAAGAGAATAGGTTATGGAAAGACAACTCATACATGCTTTTATTAGGAGAAAAGAATGGAGGATGATGAGGGCAAAAAACAAGTCAAGTGCACCTAGTCTTACTTTCTCTTTTGCCATAAAACTCAGTAAAGCAGGCAATAAAGCAGAAAAAGCAGACATGGACTAGGGAGGATCTGGAATAAAGTAGATATGCTAAATATAGATTCCGGGAGGTTTCCCAAGCACTCCATGACTCATTTTTAGCAAGTTTGACTTCTAGGACATGTGGAAGACAACTTGCATAGAGTGAAATATTGGAAACTAGGCAAATAAGACAAAAATGGATTAATTAATGTCTAAGGTAGATAACTATGGGTTGATTATTCTAACAAAGGTAATGACCCAAAGTTGTTAAATTTGTACAACCTGGTAATATCATCAATAGTTCTAGTAGCAAGGACATTTTGAGGATTTTTAAAATCCTTGATTACAACTTGGTGAGGTGTAAACGCCACAATTTTACCTTCACCTGAATGAGTAATTTGATAGACTGATAACAGATTGCAGGAAATTTTTGGAATGCATAGTACATCACTGAAATGACCATTTTCTACTGGAACTGTTCCAGATCCTACAACACTTAGAGATATATCATCACCAACAAATATTTTTTTGGTGTTACATTCATGCATAGTAGAAAAGATGGATTGATACTTAGCCATATGATAAGATGCTCCAGAATCAATGAGCCATTCAATTGAAGTAGAATAAGAAGATGCAGTATAAGAGTAACTAGAAGCATAAAGTGCATGTCCATGAGAGGTGGATTTTGAAGACGAATCTAGGATGATGTGGTGCTTCTTCATTGCTGCTTCCAAGGCTGCCATCTTCTTGAAACACTTAGATTCATCATGATTATCTTTCGCACAAAAATTGCAATGACGCTCAGTCTTATTTCCTTTTGGCTTGGATTCTTTGTCATTTTTTAAAGAAGGAGCTGACTGAGAGGATTTGGGACCCTTGTTGTTTGGCTTATTATTGCAAAAATTTTGTTTCTTGGGAGGCTTGGACTCTTCTTTCTGTTGGGACAATAAGGCTTTCCCAGATGTATCTACATTGTTAATTATTCCAAGATGAATGAGGTTATCTTGCTCTCTAATTAAGGAATCACAAAAGGATTCAAGACTAGGCTCTTGATAGCTAGCTGCAGTCAAGGATTCTTTCATGGAGTAGAAAGTAGATACAAAAATAGAATATGCAGGTCAAATTTTGGAAAGAATATGATAAATGCATTGTTTGTTTTCTTTCTTAATCTTGCATTTTGCACATAAGAGTCTAAGAGTTTTATACTTAGATAAATAGTCTTGAATGCATAAAAAAACATTTGGATTCAAGGAAATCAACTCATTTTCAAGTTGATGACCCTGAATTTCATTGTTTTACCAAACACAGATTCCAACTTTTCCCAAGCTATATCAGCTTCATCAATTCCAGATATGTGGAATCACAAATCAGTAGAGATTGACATCCCAATAAATCCACGATCTTTATCACATATATTTTCCCATTTAATTTTCTTATCATCATTAGTGGGTTTTGTTTCTTTCCCTGAGGTTATCTTGAAAAGTCCCCTACTTCGCAGAACATCCTCCATATGAGATTTCCATGAGAAATAGTTAGAACTTGTAAGTATAATATCACAAGGGATGGCCATATTGTAAAATAATGATTGAAAGAATAGAAACTAACTATTTGGATGCAAAGAGATCGAAAAATTATGTGGTTTAAAAAAAAACAGCACTGAAAACTGATTATGGATGATGAAGTTATGCTTGATCAAAGAAAATGTTGAAGATGTCCCCAATAGTGACGTGGCAGATATTAACTTGACCAAAAAAAAGAACCCCCCTCTTCCCAAGAGAAACCTTTGACAATCGCTTTACAATAAAGTTGATTTTAAGTGAATCACTTTTGTAGAATAAGTGATGTTCACTTTTACAATAATGTTACTTTAAATAGTGTGGCAATAAATTAAAAGACTTAAGTGACTCACTTTTTATTTTATTTTATTTAAGTGAGATGCACTTTTACAATAAGGTAACTTGAAAATAGAAATTGCATGCACTAAAAAGTAGCTTAATAAGACTTGAACTCAAGACCTATTAAGGAATAAAGTAACTTTGGACCAAGTGAGCTAAGTTTAAAAAGTACGTAAAAGAAAGGAAAGAGGAAGGGAGCTCTTTTTTTTTTTTACTCTTCTCTGTCGTTCTCCGTGCTTGCCTTTTTTTTCCTGCAAATCACAAAAACAAAAACAAAAACAAAAACAAAAAAAATTGACGTAATGGGGTTAGATCTTGGTTAGCTTACCCGAAAAGTCTATGTTTTCAATTTTTCTCGTTGTTTCTAATTTGCCGTGATCAAACAAAGTGCACGGCAAAGAGCATACATAGCCGAGAAGACAAGAAAAAAAAAACTTTCCCTTTCTATTTCTAATTCGATGTGATCACGCAAGGTGCATGGAAAAAAGCATATGCAGCCAGGGAAGGTAATAGTCTGAGACTAAAACAGTAAAGATCTAATAATAAAACTGATAAAATATGAGAGATTTAAAAAAAAATTAAACAAATCTGTTCCCTTCAGATTTGTCAAAATGGGTGTTTTTGGATCACACGGAAACAGTTTTTGATGAAACGAAAACTATTTTCCAATGGAAACAGCGCTCCAGACACAATGAAACATATCTCATAGGCCACAAATGCACAGAAAATCCAGAACCAGAAACCCTTTCAAAGTTTCGGCAACACCGATTCCAAATCTTGATCAAAACCGAAAGCGGCTCTTCATTAACGCTTTGATACCATGTTCAGGTACACAAGGTACTCCTAAAAGACTAAACACTTTGAGCAACCGCTTCACACAAATAGATCACAGATCAACACACCAATTTTTGTCACGTGGTTAAAAACCTCGAGAGGGAAACAGTCCATGGCCCTAACCAAATAGCTACTTGGAACAATTTATTATGAAAAAGAAAGAAAGTTACATGAACTTCTCATAATCGATCAAATAGACAAGGACCCTCCATGCTATTTAAATAGATATCATGGACTAATCAGGTGTTAAGCCACGGATCAATGGTAGGTATGATCTAAGAAAAGTTGAACCATTGGATCACTCTATATCTAGAACATATCGTGACCGTTGGATTAGAATATTTACAAATGCATATTAATGCATACTAAAGAAACACACTTTTACCTAATGGATATATTACACAAGTTGATATTAACTAACTCCTAAGTGTCTAAATATCCTAACAGAGATTAGGTTTTTCGATGGTTAGGGAAACAGTAGACGAGGACTCGGGAGAACCAGTAGAGGGTGCTTTTCCTAAGAAGAATTGTCTTCTTTCTTGTCTATGGGTTTGTCATAACTCTGAATTTGAGTTCGCAAACTAATAGTGTCTGAGGACATCATGTGAATTTCCTTTGAAGAACTAGAATTTCCCTGATTAAACATGTGATCTATCAATTGTTGTTGAGAGGGAAAAATATCCGTGAGAACTGTGAGCGCGAGATTAGTTTTTAGAAATTAAGTGATTTCTTCACGACGAGGACACTCTTTCGTGAAATTGTCACCTCCACATAGTATACATGGATATTTCTCTTTTATTTTCCCTTTATCGTTCTCGTTGATGGTTGGTTTTGGATTCTCCTGCTGGTTTCCAGGTTTTTCTTTTTTAGCTTTACCTTTCTTTTTATTGTTGTCGGGGTTTTGTGTACTCTGAATGGAATTAACCTCGGTGGAAACCTTGGGAGTTGAAGGAGTAGGGGTGGAATTCTGGGGTTACTTAACAGGTTTTGCTGTCGACGAGGACTGGATTGAACCAACAATCCCATCAACAGGGGTTTCTGCTGGTGGCTTAGCGGGATCGGTGCTTGGGCGAGGAGCTTGAGGGATCAAGTCATACAACGTTCCGGACTGGGAATAAACCAAGTTTAGATATTGAGCTCGACTAATGGCTTTCTCTTCGGTAACGGCACCTCCCATAGCCACATCTCGAGTGATTGGAGGCAACAAAGATTTAGTAAACCAATCAGCTAACAATTGATCTGGGATAGGAGCCTTAATAAGTCTTCTCTGCCTTCTCCACTCATGGATATGATCGGATATGTGGGTGGAGGTGTTCTGTCACAGAGAAGTTAAGACATCTGTACCCATTTCATAATGGATAGAAAGTTGAAAGTGTGTAAGAAATACAGTTGCCAAAGAACCAAAATCCACAAACGAATGTTGTGAAAGCTCAATGTACCATTTTGCGGTGGTGCCAGTCAAAGTTCACTGGAAGAGTCTTAAACGAACTGAATCAACCATTAGGGAGTTCAAGGAACACCACAAATGGAATGTCATGACATGGTTTTTCAGATCATCTCCCTGCTTCCCATCGAACTTTGGGATGTCCGATGGTAACTTTACCAAAATGGGAGGCCACGAGGGGTTATGTCGAATGGGATCATTAATCAACTTGGACAAATCAGGCAAGTCCAAATTTGCTAGGAAAGGTAACTAGAGATTAGGTTGTAGGTACGGGTAGTATTGATATTGGATATAAGTACCAGTAGTACCGTAAGTATGCTGATAGACAGGTTGTTGTGATGAAGAACCATCGGAAGATCCACCCACAGGGGGTTGATTTTCGGGATCAGGACCATTAGGACCACCGAAGCCTCCAGGAGGAGGACCACTAGGGCCTCCGGGACCACCAGGACCACCTGGGACACCAGGAGGAGGACCACTTGAGCCTCCAGGACCCCTGGGAAGTAAACCTCTGGAGCCTCCAGAACCACTAGGAGGAGGGACACTAGACCCTCCAGGACCATCAAGAGGGAAGCCATTAGGCCCCCAAGGACCACCAGGACCGTCAGGACCATAAGGAGGAAAGCCACCAAGCCCTCTAGGACCATTAGGCCCCCCAAGGAGAGGACCTCCATAAGGTTGCCCTATGGCACCCCCTGCAATATGTATAGGTATCCCTCCCATAGCTAGCATGTAGGACCAGTTAGGTTGCCCCTATGGCATGAAATTATTACTAGGATATGCAATTCCAGCATAAGGAATTCCTATAGGAGCGGGTTGGTAATTGACATTTCCTACATGTACTTGATTCGTTGTGTAACCATACCCCCAAGAGGTTTGATGGGATACAGGTTGTGCCCCCAAGGGCTAACCTGAACTGGATGGGGGGTTAACCACATTCATGTGGGTAGGAGGGACATAAACTATAGATTTATCTATACTAGAGTTCTATCCATGACTAGCTACAATTTCGGTGACATGTAACATAGGTCGTGCTAAGGGTTGCCCCCAGGCACTAGAAGGTATTGATGAACCAGGAATTGAATGTTGTTCCCCATGTGTGGAAGACTCAGGAGGATTTGGAATAGACATAACATGGGAGGTGGTGGGGTTGATAGTTTGACCTAGATTATGTGGAGTCGCAGTGCGATCTAGAATAGGTTTAATGGGTCTCATAGAATCTGCAAGTGAGCGATATCCCACAGGAAAAACTACTGAGCGAGGTGGTGGTGTACCCAATATGTTATCTATTTTCTTCTCAAGTTCTCTTGCATGGAGAATAGATTCCCGGTATTGTCTATGTTCTTCTTCATTAGGTGAAATATCTTCAGAAGAGGTTGGACGGGTGCCAAACGAAGCAATGGCCTGTCCCATAGAGGTATCCAAAAACGGAGCATTGGGACCATAATCTAGATGGGTAGTATCATCAGAATGACCTTCCATGGGAGAATGGAATGAAATATTTCCCCTAGAAGGTTGTTGGAACAAGGGAGGACCGTGTGAAGGATATGGATCTCTGCTTTCTGCAACCACATTTTCTCCCACTTGGGAGTTGGTAGCAACTCCTTGGTCGATAGCTTCCATAGGATCTTCTCCTGAAATAGGAATAAAATTAGGTGGTAAGCCCTGTACTCTTCTAGACTATCTTAATTCAGCCAGTTTGTACAGTTCCTATCTAACCTAGGGTCTCAAAACTAGAAAACATGCCAAAAATTTCCCTACTCAAGCTATAGGCCAAACAAGCAAACTTAAATGACAGGAGGAGTTCAGATAGTCAGGTCTCTCACCAGGATTGTCAAGAAGGTGCCACTTGCGATATACCACAAGGATCATGCGTAGTAATCTCCCCGGATGTTGTTTTCGGTGTATGGATCCAAGGAAGATGGCCAAAGGGATTTTCTCAGATAGATAAGGTATCCTAGTGGGGTCTCCCGATATACGCAAGGTATGTGGGAGGTCAAATCGGTAGTAGTGTTTCCTAATGCACAATCGTTCACAAGGGGCCTTCCTATATACAATCGAGTATGTGAAGTACCTTTCTATATACCTCAAGGGTACGTGAAAGGCCGTTCGATATATCGACGGTACATGGAAGAACTGCGCGAGTCCCAGGATGTAGTGCAAACAAGTAACGACAGCTCCTATGCTTCACAACACTCGAATACGTCTCTAGCCTATCACCCAAATTTCTATGTAAATTTTAAGCCTATAACTACCGTTAATTTTAAAGTGGATAGTTAGGTGAATGCATGTAATTTTGACAGAAAAAGTAAAACCATGTAGATATGTAGATGCAAATATTTCACTTTACCATTCGAGGTATGCCTACTTACGGGAGGGAAAGAGAGTATTTCTTTTCATTTTGAAGACCAAAAATTCCTAACCAACTACTTTGAACAAATCAAATCCAAAGACAAGCAACACATTCCAAAATCATTTTTCTTTTTGAAAGCAATCAAATGGGTAAGAGTCTCTTTTCCTAAAAGAAAACAACAAGCACTCTACATGAATATGCACTTTATTTTTTCGATTTTTCTTTTAAACATAGATAGATCTAACTTAAAACTACACTATTTTTTCTTTTGATGAGATAGTACTAATGCAAGAGAGACAAAAGAACAAAGAGAACCTAAAATCTTGTGAGGCCAATCAAAGATCCAGTGCCCTATGCTCAGTGATAATAATGACCTAAACTCAATCAAAAAATTTCTTTTTAAAAGCGAAAGGAAGTCCTCTATGGAAAAAATGAAATTAAGATGATAAGCAAGTGGTTTTTCTTTCAGTCTTTATAAATGAAATGAAAAGAGATCTAATCTGGAACCTAAGCTTTCAAAAATTCCTTTCAAAATCACAACCAACAAGCATGAAAACAAACAAATAATCAACAAGCCTAATCTAGCTTTTGAATTATTCAATCAAACCAATTTTTACCACAGAATTTCAACCATGAGAATTCAGATTCAAACAAGCAAACCTAACAGTGCAGGGCTGAAAGCAAACAAAATCCAACTTTTTGCAAAAAATGACAATAAACAAGTTCTGGAACAAGGCCTGCCTAGCACTGCGCTGGAGGGGTCTTGGACAGAGCGATTCTGGACGAGCACTGCTTCTGGCTAACAAGGTTCAGGAGGTGGCACCGCATATGGCTATCAAAGTTCAGGTGGTGGTACCACTTATTGCCAATAGCACATGTGCGGTTCCCTGAATCGATCCAAAACACAAGGACAATGAGAATTCAAGTTAAAAATTGATCAAATCGAGGTAAATATTGATGAATTGACAGCAAAAAAGAGCATATAAAGTTGAAATAGTTCAGATCTGAAAGTTTCAAACCAAAATTCACTAAATCAGATGGCAGATCTGACTGAAGAGAGTTAGAAACTAGAGCCTAGATTCAGACAAGTGTTTAAGGACTAAGGAAGATCAGATCAACTAAAATTTTCTTTGCTCCCGAGTGGAGTCGCTAGATTTGTAATCGAATATTGCACCTTCTGCGGACATAAGCTATTCCTCTGGTCTAAATGGTTCAGATCTAGAACAAATGAGTGAACTACAAAGGATGAAGACCTTCCCTGAATGTTGTAAACACCTAGAATACTACTTTGATCATGAACCTATGTACCCGCAAACATGTCAAACAAAAAAAAACATCAAAGCTACCAGAAAATCATCTACACATCCATACTAGTGACTAAGGAATCCAGTAACATATACATGCAAAATCAAAACAACAGATATGTGGGACGGAAATCAACTTTTCATTAATAAATGAATGAAGAAGCTTACAAGCATTTCCTTAGTGTTGACAAACTCCTCCACAAGACAAACACCCCATCCCCAAAAGCTCCAACTTTCTCTCTTGTGCTCTCCAATGGATTGGGCTAGGTAGTCAATTCAACAGCATAACAATACCATTCATTTCTCCCCCTCAACTATGGATATGAGCTTGTATTTATAAGGCTCAATGGATAGGGATAGTTGAGAGAATCATGGATGAGGTGGCTCTAAGATCCTACCAAGAGGTATCTCGAGCTCAAACTAACCCATATTGATAGGGATAAGAGAGGACACGAGGCTCAAGATCTAGAAGCCTCGAGAAACTTCTCTTTTTCCCATTTTACCAAGGGTACCGCTTTTGTTCTCTTATGACAGAGAGGTTTAGGTGAGAACCGCTTCAAAGACAAAGCACTTTCGTGGTGGCACCACTTATTTATAACATGACACAGGCGGTGCTGAACAAGGTACCACTCATCAGCCAAAGGGAAAGCGCGGTGCTAGGTTTTTTCATGTAGAATGGATATCCAAAGCAAGTTTTGGGATTTAGGGAAAACATAGGGGTTAAGGATCTCATCACATGTTGGTGACGAGATTTGGGTATAACAACTATGTTAAAGAAATTTATTTTGATGTTTTATGTAGGATAAAATTATATCTACTCCAGCACTCCGTGGATCTATACTTCCTGGAATTACAAGGAAAAGCATCATTGAGGTGGCTCGTAGTCGAGGCTATGAGGTATATATTATAGTATTATGCATCGTGTACATGATCCTTTTAGTTTATTTGTATTGCTGTTCTGCATATACTAACTCGCAATATATGATAAGGTACAATTAATTGGAAGTAAGTCTTGAGAGCCATCTGGATAGATTAGCATGTATTTGCACACTGATCATTTTAAGCATTAAAAATATCTTGAGAATTGAGACCATTTAATGGTGTGACTATTAGTTCTTCCAGTTATTGATAACTACAACTAAGCCTTACAAATTCCTAGTGAAGATGGCTGATATGTATCAAATTAGTAAACTTCTAATGTGTTCAATTGAGTCAAACTTTAGGCTGCTCATGAATTTTCGGCCTCTCCTGTTTCCTAGAGTATTATCAAAAATATCAGAAAATGTTTGTTAGTTGTTGGATTTTACACGGTGTCATGTATGATGTCTACTAGTAATTTGTGTAATTTCCTAGGAGAAATGGTTGAGTTATTCTTTCTCTTTAAATTGTATTTTGCATGGAAATTTTAGTCAGAGAAATAAAGCTTCAAAGCATTTTACTGGTGCAGGTCCACGAGCGTTTAGTGCCTGTGGATGAGTTGATGGATGCAGATGAAGTATTTTTCACGGACACGACAATGGTTTTTTCTCTCATGGGAAGTATCACTTATCTCGATAGAAGGTGAATAAATTTTCAAAAGGCCTATTATTATCAAATCTATTAGGTTTTAAGCATGGTTGGTAAAGCATAAAATTTTGTTATTACTGTCATTGCTCCCATTAAGAATTTTCTAATTTGCATTTGATTTAATATGAAGTCAGTTAAATTTCTTCTTCTTGGAAAATACAGTGATATTTGGGCATTGCAGAATAAACAGCTATGTCACGGTCAAATATTTTGTTAGTTGTTGTATCATGCCATTACACAAAGACAATAAAACTATATAAAAACTAGTTATAAGTTCACATGAATTCCCCCTTGGAAAATTGAGGCTTTCATTTAGACAATCATATGAGTGGTCCAAGTTGTCAAGAATATGTTAGTAGAGCTGTGCAAGAGCCTGGGATTGTTTGCTTCTGTCCATCCTGGGTCCGTTGAGCCTCTATTTTGAAATCCATTCCATCTAAGATTGCTTCAGCATCTATACTGTTTTAATAAGAATAATAATAATGATCTAATTTAAGGTCATGGAATATCCAGACGTCAATTTAATGTATGAGACCTCTAAGTTTGTGGGACAAGGGATCCTCTCCACACAGCAATTTCACTGCTTTAATCTATGTATGAAGTTGTATATACCCTACCTGCTTCCATCTCCAAGGAGGAAATACATGTTCTTCACACAGCAATTTCACTGCTTTAATCTATGAAGATGTATATACCCTACCCGCTTCCATCTCCAAGGAGGAAATACATGTTCTCGACTATTAGGCCACTCATATTGTACATAATCTTAATCATAAGCAGGTTATGATGTGACAAATTTGTACCTTATCACCCCCTTTCTATTTTTATATCCCAATTATTATGCATACATAAATTGTAATATAGTCATTCAAAAGTTTTAGTTTCAATAATGCTTTTCTAGGTCTACTATATTCCTCTACCTCTTTGGGAAATGATATTTTTGCAGATTGACAATTTTATTTTTGGGTTCATTAGCTTAGTTTATACCATGGTAGCAAAAAACAGTCCTCTTAGAAAAATGGCATGACCATTTTTTAGACAACGATTGTTTAAACAGATTCAAAGTGGTGACTTTCATTTGAAGATTTGTCACATAATATCCCCCAACCGAAAATTCTAGTCACTAAGGAGTATGCAACATTATCTACAGCATGCAGAAGTGCTTGTTCCCAATTCAAGTTTGGCCTTTTAGATTTTGGTCATCTCAGTTTGTTGTTTCAAGATTTGTTCATGCTTATTTTCATGAGTTTCACAAAACATTGCTTTTATCTCTAGTATTATATAAAACATTTTCTGGAAAAGTGCATATATTAAGTGCAAAAACACATCCAAATTTACTAGAACTGGAAAACTCATCCTACTATGCATGTGTAGTTAAACCATAGAAACACTCACTAAACTTGGGTAAAGTGTTAAATATAAATTTAACCTTTTAGGATAGAATCAAGAATAATTGCAGTCATAAACAATTGTTTTATAATATATTTAGGTAAACTACATTACAAAGTGAGTGCCCTCAATCTCAAGAAGAATATGTAGTGTTTCTTATTACATGATTGACCAAAAATATTTTAATTGCTTCTGAATGAGAGGAATTGTAGGACACATTATCCTCTTTATCTTGATACCCATGCCCAATTCCCTAGTTCTAGCCCTGGTATTTTTGTAAATGCAGTGTATCAAAGTGATTTTTTTTCATGCCTACAGAATCACTTATGGGAATGGAGCTCCAGGAGAAGTTTCTTAGGAATTGTATTCAGCTCTTACAAGCATTCAAATGTGTTTGGATGAGGATAACGTGGGGTGGATAATGGAGGTGAAGTAGTTAGTTGTTACCGAATCCTGATTGCATGCACATTGCATATTCTATGCGGTGGCATACAGACTTACAATATCACTGTTTTCAACATGATGGTCCATCTACTGCTCAAGAAACTCTTTTCATGACATCAATAATGTAAATGATTCTTTCGTTTCGTTGAGGAAAAATAATGAGTAAACATTGGTAGAAGCAGATGACATTTGTATATTTATGTATCATTTTTTATAGTTGGTTTCATTTTCTCTTTTCATATATGAAATTGTTCCATTGGCATGTGATTGAGTGGTAATCAAGGTGGTTAATCTTAGACTTGGGAATTATGTTGCATCCAAATTCAAAAGTTTATACCAAAGGAAACTCTTCACACTATCACAACAACTCTCGCAATATAAAATAGAAGGTAATGAGTTACTTAAGCATATATTAAACCAGTGAATCAACTTGTAAGAACGGCAGCTGGTATTGCCATTGAAACCCTTGGATATCAAATAGTGTAAGGAGCATAACTCGTTATACATCATCCTAAAAGTCACAAATTCCAAATCCAAGAACCTTTGTAGAGCCAACCTAACACTTACCTAATGTCAAGCAATTGTTAACAGGTAGGTGGAGGGATTCTTCAATGATTTTATTTGAATAAATACTTATTATCTAACAAAGAATTAATTCACAGAGAAAAACTACGTACAAATAAATCTATATAAAATCAGACAACTTTCTGCCTGCTACAAGGGCTGAGTTAAAATTCAAATATGTAAGTATATTAGCATTCTTTGCCCCTAATTAGTGAAAAATACTTTGCAAGTAATTGAGAACATACTTATTATCCTTATAAATAATGCCAACATTTTTTTTAGGAAATACTTGTTATACTAACAAAGAATTAATGCAAAGAGATCAAAACTATGTACATACTACAAAGAGAGCTATACAAAATTAGGAAACTTTTTCAGCACTACAAGGGCTGAGATAATATTCAAATGTGTAAGTAGGTTATCATTCTTGTGTCCCTAGTCAATAAAATATCTTTTGGCCAGTAATTGAGAACATATTTCTCACCACATTCTGAGAAAGGAGAGAAAAAATCTATCCCAACTTTTAAAAATGCAGTGCCAAAAGCCAATGAAAATAGATAACACCAAATCCCATGAATCTCCTAGAAAGGTGGCCCTCCACTGTATATTGCCACAAAAGTTTGATAGAGAATGTTGTTGAACCAGCTGCCAACAACTTCTGGCTAGCTTGTAGTCCCAAAAATTGTGCTTAACATTTTTGTCTTTTTGAGAGAGAACATTGATCATATGTGAATCCACTCTTGGCTAAGTGGTCTTTCATACGTAGTCCTTGGTTGATGATAAGCCAAGGAAAGACATGAAGCATGTACGAAATACATAACTGTGTAGCTTGTTAATCCATCTATTCTTTGGATCTAAGGCCTCTATCTATCATTCAATGTAGGTGCAAGGGAGTGTTCTATGCAACAAAAAATGCAACTTCTTAGAATCATAGTGGTGAAGTCGTTTGTCAAAACTCTAGTGATAGTGTGATTTGTTAATTAATCGTTATTTTGCAAGCTCTTCATATGTCCAAGTGCCAAGTGTGTGTGGGTTTTAGAGGCTTTAACCATGATACAAGTCCCAAACCATAAGGGAAACATTAAACAATGACTTCAAGGGTTTGAGGAAGAGTTACCAAACAAGAAGACCAACAAGTAAGGGTACAATCCCTTCAAAAATTCAATAAGGAATCATTAAATGACCACATAATGGGTCATTTCCATTTGTCAAGGCCATGGGATTCACCATGAAATCAAGTGCGGGCACACAGATGTTTTGTGAGGGTTTCAAAACCAAAATACCACATCAACACAACAAAAACAAAGAGGCACATCAAATAGACTTCAGAGAGGACCAAAAACACTTTAAGGCGACTTTACCAAACCAATGGGTGAAGTAATGTGCATCCACAATATACATCGAAAAAAGCAAGGTGCATTGTAGAATGCATGTGGGGTATCATGTCAATATACTAGGTAGAAATATAAAGGGGTATAAAAAATGTAAATGAAAAAATGGATACATGCAATATATAGTGAAAATAAGGGTTTTTTTTAATTGGGAAGGCATATTGGGAGGGGGTTAAAAAAACGATTTTGGGAGCTATTTTCCAATATTTATTGAAATTTGGGGTATTGTTTCATATGCCACGAACGAACGTGCTATGGCATGGTTTCACTAAGTGAAGACCCCGTGGGATGGAGTGTTATAACATCATGGGAGATCTGGATGATAATGACCCATCTGCCATAATATCCATGTGTTAGAAGGAATATGCGCAATGGAAGTAGTTTGCACGTGTGAAGATACACATTACCCTGCTCGATACAAACTAAGAAAAAAAACTTATAAAGAAGGACACGAAAAGAGAGAAGAATTGCCTATCACAAGAAGTGCGGTGAGGGAAGTGTGAAACTAAAACCAATGTGGTGTTGGTCATTTATTTAAAGGACCTGTTGATGTGACAATTGTTAATTATTAGATCCGTAGACACTAAGGGTATTTGATCAAACACTAAGGGAACTCAAGGGTCACTTCCAGCAAAAATATCACGACGTTACAGCAAAAGGGGGTGGCGTAGCTGGCACCTCCACATAAGAACTCAGACTAATGACCCACGTGATGGTTCATGTCATCATTATGATACTCGATAATGGCGTGTGTGAATATTTGATAGACTAACCATTGGAGAAAACCCTATACTGTTGGTCGATTACCAGTTAGCGCCCATATAATGCTACAACAAGTTTTGTTTGCAAGACACGGAGTTAACAAATACTTGTGGAGAAGTATGAATAGTAAGAATTTTACTGTTAATGGCCCCAGGAGCCCTGCGAGGGGAGCTGAAACACCTGTTTTGAGTAATGGAAATTTTGTTCGATATGTTCCACTGCAGGCCAAGAGACACTTGGAGAATAAGCCAATCCCATGCCTCCTTGTAAAAATGTCTCAAATCAGCTTAATAAAGGTGACACTGAGGAAACCTTCTGATACCCGCAAGAGCAATATTGTCTTCAAATAATTGAGAATGAATATAGAAATGTTGGCCAGAATTCAGAGACCAGAGGACATCCCACCAAAGCCTCGAGATGAAACTATGAAATTAAGGGCCACAGTGCATAGTATCCATTGTTAGGAACTGTCAGTCTGAACGAATGTTCGAACTACAAGAAAAAAAAACTAAGGACATCGTCATCACCATCATCACTATAAGTTGTTGAAAATACAAAAGGTGATGACGAATTCAAAATAAAGTTCAACTAGCACACTCCAATGGAGTGAGGTACTACATGGATAGGAGAGAAGACCTCGCAGCAGTGAAGAAAAGAAAAAAATTGACTAGATACTGCACCGGGCGACTGTTGCGAGCTCTAAGGCTTACCTGGATGTTGTGTACTCATTCAAGGATAATTTTGAGGAATATTCTGAAGGGAGGAAGGAAAAACATGGGATGAGATGGAGCTGGAGCTAGAAATGCAGACAAGGAAAATTGGTGATACCGATAAGTCTCTCATCTCCTCTGTCCTACTCCTCTGAACAGTAATTACATCTGATAAGAAGGAAAAATGACAATTGTACCAAAATTTATAAAGACTACAGTAATCAACAAACACAGAAGGAACATGCATTCAACCTTTACATCAGAAGGTGCATGAAGTAGAGGCATTAGTAGAAAAAGTCATGACAGTACATGTTAGTTCCGACCTAGTGGAGCAAATGCAGAAAATAGAGGAAGAAGCGAGCACAGAGGTAGAGAAAGTGGTGAAATTGTAGAGGATTTTCATAACAAAATCAATGCAAATCAATACATGGAGAAAGAGATTCACGTGGCTTGGGATGAGCCATGGGTGAGTGTTGGGAGCATGTTGGGCCTAGGGACAGTAGGGCATAATTCATGTAGAATTCTTCCTAAGTATGGAGAAGAACATAAAGGAGAAGAGGAAGAAGCTACGACTAAGGAAGCAGAATAAAGGAGAAGGGGAAGAATTATGTGACATAGGAAGTAAAAGAGAAGAAGAAGAATAGGAGAAGGTGCTGGAAGAGGAATCTGAGCCAGATAAGTAAACCGTGACATAAGGATAGAATGTGACACAAGATGGTATAACAGAACATTAGCAGAATTGGGCGTGCAAATAGCGTACGATCGAAAAATGACAATAACGAATAATGGTGAGAAAGTGACAGGCCTTAATGAGCATGGGTACGAACTCGGCTAGAGCCAACAGAAACCACACGTGTGAAGGCATATTTGTAATTAGGCCGATAATGCCTCTCGTTATGTGTTGCTAGAATAGGAAAGATAGCCTATTGGTTGGATATAGTAAGTCAGTTGAGATAGCAACAGAAAAGGAGTCTATAATGAGTCTGTACAGAGTCTATATTGAGTCAGTATTGAGTCTATAACAAGCATGTATAGGATCTATATCAAGTTTGTAATAAGGATATAAAATAAGGAACCCAAGTTGTATATGGGTTAGCTTCTAGATTCTAGATCGTTGGTTACACTCTTGGTAAGACTCTTGATCTAGACTTGTATTAGACATCTGTGATTAGATGTTGATGGAGTAATCTATCGAGCTAGACTCAGTAGGTTTTATTGGTTAATGGCTCTGTATCGCTAAGTGCATCAAAGTGAAGGATCTGTAGCTAAGTGTGCAGACGAGTAGGGAAGGTTGAGTGGATCAAGGCTATGTGTGTATCGCTAGTAAAAGTAGAGTAGAAAGAGAAAAGAGAGAAGATCAGAGATCATGAGAGGGAGGAAGAGTCTGTAAATATAGAGAAGAATACCTTGAGCAAATTTTGTAGCTTAGTGTGAAGATGAAAGGTGTTGGCCTAATCTTACTTCTTGTCTCAACCAGTGGTTCAACAACAACATAATACCAACAAGACACCAAAATACATCGGCCCAACAAAGCAAGCTCATTCAAAAACGCCCTCGAGGTAGGCGGATTCTCACACGATATATCTTAATGTGTAACTATGAGAACCATGTTTTCGTAGCTGGTGAGAAATTATGGTCCCTTGGTGCGCGACCAAGACACTCGACAGAGATAGGACGATGGAGTCTATTGATGTGCGACAGAAGTGCAACTGTGTGCCAAAATGTACAAGTGACACAACCTTGTCCTTATCTACTTAACAACCAGTGCAACTGTGTGGCACAGATAATTCCTTACTTATAATGAACAGTGTGCGACTTATATTATAACTTAGCAAATTTAACCAGGATATCATACATAACATGTCGACAACGCATTAACATTCATTCATTCACTGATTTGTAATATTTCGACATACATTCAACAACAACCATAAACTATGCAAAGTAAGCAAACATTCACATAAGCATCCAACAACATCCATCCATTCAACATAGGAAATTAACGTGTAAACCCATCTAGGAAAAACCACCAAGGTGCTCTTCATCTGGCATGAGAAATATAGGTATCACCTTGTAGTCTATGACCTGCATACTGTTCTTAAGATGTGTCTATCTGACTCAATCTTTTTTCTATCATTCTCTCTATTTTATTGCTTCTATATACTCCAACTGATCCGCACACAACCTAGATCGACTCTTCTACTTGACTGTCTATGCACTCAGCTACAAATCTGTGGCTCAACAACCTTCTACTTCTACTAGAATCTTCTTTTTTGTCAACAACACTTCTACTCCTCTAACTGCATCTAGCTTACTGAACGACACTAACAAAATCTAACAAATTCTAACCCTTATATAGAGGCGGTTCGTCCTATTTATAGTATTTACAAGATCGCGCAGGGTCGCTTGAGTACTGCTTAGTTATTACAGATCCAAGTAGCTACAAAATATTTGCAATTACATTGATGACAGGCCCAACTGGCCGCAAAATTCCTGTATGACATTAACCACAAGCTTAACTAGCTACGAAAATGTCTTTCAGTCTTTTGTACTAGTCATAACTAGCCACAAAACTATCCTTCATATTTTGTCGATTTGTCATTCTGTAGTCTTCCTTCACTTTCACCTGCTCCTCTTTAACTCTTCTACCTGCCTCTTCCACCGACTCGGATCTGCCTTCCTTGTTGCAGCTTCTTCCTTTATCGCTTTCCTCCATCATGCGCCCATTTTTCCTCTTACGCTTGCGCGGTGGATTCTTCCTTATGCACTTTTTCGGGCCCAATAGGCCCCCAACACTCACATGTGGCTCGTCCCAAGCCACTAAGCAAGATGGATTTCTCTGCAAAATTTAGTGCTTGCAAAACTCAAGCCTCTGGCTCAGGCTTAGGCTCAGGCTGCGCGACAAGACCAACATTGTCTTGAAATTCCTTCAAAATTTCAAAACTCAAGCGTCACCCTCTGTGTGTTGGCTCTCCTTGGCCTAACATACTAGGGAAATTTTTCCTCTTCCCTGGCGATGTCAGTGTCTCAGGGTGGTGAGTCTGGTGCATCCTCCTACATCAAGTCCTGCTTAGGAATATCTGCAACGGCCTTAGCCTCGCGTTTCTTTGATAGTTGCAGCCTCGATGACTCTCCAGTCGCTCTCTATCTATCTTGTCTCAGCAGTACGACTGGTTGCAGACCTACAACTGGTGGATTTTGAGTAGGGTTCGGCACAGGGCCCAAACCAGGGGTGGGACAGGGCTGAACCGACTTTAGGAAAAGGTTGCTTTCTTGTACCCGTCATTGATTCTAGTTTGGGTTGTTATGCCTTGGGTGATTTGATTTCCTCTTCAATCGGACACAGGTGGGTGACAGTTATGTCAAAAATCTCACTGGCACTGGAAATATTGATGACCATGAGTTTTTGCTTGCTCTCTGTTACAAGCTTCGACTCTGTCAACTCTCGGCTCTGGTTCTCTCTTCTTGGAAACAGAACCATTTGTTGGCCTAATAGTACTTCTTGTCTCAACCTATGGTTCAACAACAACATGATACCAACAAGACACCAAAATACATCGTCCCAACAGAGCAAGCTCAGTCGAAAATGCCCGCGATGAAAGCATAGTCTCACCTAAGATATAATAATGTGTAATTGCCAAAAGCATGTTTCCACAGTTGGTGAGAGATTATAGTCCCTTGACGTGTGGCCAAGGCACTCGACAAAGATAGGAGGATGGAGTCTATTGCTGTGCGACAGAAGTGAAATTGTGTGCCACAACCGACGCACGACATAACCTTGTCCTTATCCACTTAACAACTAGCGCAATTGTGTGGCGCAATTGATTCCTTACTTATAATGAAGAGTGTGTGACTTATATTATAACTTAGCATATTTAACCAGGAAATTATACAGAACATGTCAATGACGCATTAACATCCATTCATTCACTACTTGGTAATATTGCGACATACATTCAACAATAACCATAAACTATGCAAAGTGTTTGTGTTAGAAATTGTTCCTAGACTACCACAAGAACAAAGCTAACACAATATCAAAAAGAAAACATAATGAAATTGGTTTTTTATGATTTTGGTTTAAAACTTTATCAACAAGGAGGTAAAAACATAAACAAGCTAACATAGAACTAAATCATGAAGCAATTTGACAAACTGGGGATCATACACATATGAATAAACCATAAACATTACACATAAAATACTGATTCCATCCACAATATGTAAGCATTTGCATGTGTTAAAACCATTAAAAAATAAATGAAGTTGTATGTTGAGTAATCAAATATATTATAAACAAAACCAGCATAACAGGTAAAATGGCTTCTCAGTATGTATATAATCAATAACAGTCATCAAACTTACATAAGAGTTATCAGTTTTAGCTTGAGATACCACAACTTTAGAGCCTCTCCTTGAGTCAAAATTCAAACCCTACTTCTAATGCATTTCCTACTTTTATCCTTTTTCCATAAAAAATGGTTACATAACTGATTAAACTGACTTTTTAGGTCAATATTCGAATCAGTTCAAAAATAAACTATTAACTATTTCAAAAATAAACTACTTGACACCTGTCATTAGTAATCTTCATAGATTTTTGGATTCCTCAGCCAACAATGCAATTCCTTCTAAGGCATGTGACTGCCTTTTACTTCTGTGCTGCTCTGCTTCTAAATATTCGATCTTCTTTAATAACTCCTTGTTCTGTTGGGCCAGACTTTGAATCTTTTGGTTATGTTATTCAAACTGGCTCTGAGTTTGTCTTTTTCTCTTCAAGGCCTCTTTTCAGACAAAAATCAATTCCTGGTAATGAGTATTGATATCATTAAGGTCCTCTCTCGGTCTTCTATTAGCCATAACCAATCCATCATTGGTCTCACTAAGAAAACCAATTTGATATTTGTATTGCTTGATAGTCTTCTTTAGGTTCTCATTTTTTGAATCTATGCACATTTCTCCCTGTAATGTAGAAGTTTTATCTGACAGCCGTGGAATATCATTTTTTCTAAAAATTAGGTCATCATCTTCTTCATCTTTGATTGCTTCTTCTTCAACAAGAACTTCTAAATACCTACCTCTTTCAGTGATGAAATCTATTGGTTGTTCTGCAACCTTATTTTTTCCTGGAGATGACTTTAAACTCACTGAATGTTTTTTCTTAATATGAACCTGATGAGAACTTAGGCTTTCTTCTTCTTCCATGTCTTCCTGAGATGAAGAATCTTCAATCACAGTGATCTTCTCCTTCATTAAATTAGGGTTTAAAATCTTTTTCATGTTAAGTCTCAATTTATTTTTGGCTCTTGTTTTTGGTCTCCGGTTCAATTCTCCTAACTTTACAAAAGATTTCCCTTGAAACTTTACACTTGAGATTTGCACAGTTTCATCTTTCAATTCAGCAACCACGGATTTTCCTTTAAGCTTTTTATTTGGAATTTGTAAATCATCAGCCTTTAATTTAACTGGAGCAGGAGCCTCTGTTATATTTTCTCGTACACCTGTGCAACTATGATTTCATTCTAATGAACACATCCTTTCTTCCTGACTTATAACAGTTGTCTGGTCCTCTTCAGCATTCTATGAAACCTATTCTTGATTACCATCCATTACTTCTTTAACCTCTTCACACACAGGCTCGTCAAATTTCTGAGCTGAACATTATCCTTCACCAACTCACCAATTATTTCTTTCGTTAACCTTTTACAAGGCTATACTGCTTGTTCATATGCCTCTTTCTGGGTTGGTCTTCTTGCTCATTATGGAAAACTGACCAAAACAAAAAATGATCCCAAGTTCTGCTCTTCTTCTGAAGGATTGTGCAAACAATCAGCTTTATTAATCCATGATGAAAAATAGATTGATGAGTATGATCCCTATGCCCTTTTATCTTGTTTGACATCTTTTGCAGGATTTTCAAAAAGAAAAGGGTAAGTTCATCATAGACTATTGATTCAAATGTTGCAAGAATCTGACATGATATTTGAAAACCAGAGAAAACCTCACCTCACATGTGATATAGCTTTGTAAAATTTTAATGGCCTCTCTCCACTCAGGCTTAAATTTTACTAACTGTACCCCTTTCCCCCAATCTAGGGTTTCAACTTCAGGTAATAGGAAATCTTTTGGGTTGATGGTGAAAGGTATCTTCTTAAACCACATCTCTCCATCATTTGCTATGCCTGTAGCTTCTAATATCAATTCTTTTGTCAGTTCAAATTTTAGGGTATCAAATGTAACTGTGTCTTTATCAAAACCCTAAGCAAAACGATATCACACTTCTGGGTTAAAACCTTTAATTAGGCTCAAAGAAATCAAACCATCCAGCTCTTTGAAACATCACTGCACAATCAGGAAAACTACTCATCCATCTTGTATCAGTGGGTTTAACTCTGTTAATCTTTCCACCTTTCCCCATTTATGCTCTGTAACCCTATCTGTCTATTTCTTTACTGAATCTTCAAAATTACTCAGACTTTTACTCAGCAACAATAGAATTAGCAACCCAACAAAAATTGTGACATGTAGGTTTACTATTTTCTAATCATTCCTTACATTGTGTCACTACATACCATGATTCTCGTCGTGATTTACATACCTGTTTATACACTTGTCATAATGATAGATGAGATAATGAATATGCATAATTGTATTTTGGACAGATATCTGAAAGCTTTCGATATTGTCTTCTGCAGCAGCCACAAGTACCAACCACCTCTTTCAATAACTCTAACCTCATGAAATCATGATAGGTAAAACCATGATCTTTTTCAATAGTTTTTTTATCCTCTCATACACTTGCCATGATCATCACTAGGTTCTAAACACGTATCATTTTGTCCTCACATGTGTTAAAAAGGTTCCCACTTTATCGATTACAAATCACCACGATTATCTTGCATAATTTCAATACTTCGAGATTCTTGTAGCACCCTTGTTCAATAACTTTCAACCCTGTGCTACAGGAATCCCTTTTTTGCATATTTGTTCACCATGACTTAAAAATGAGGGTTAGTGATAGAACTAAAACTTGAAATAAAATCTATTATAAGCTTTTCAGACCTTAAAGATATATATTTACTAATAATCCCAAAGAAAAACTTTAAATCCAACAAAAATGAAACAGCCAAATCATTAAAAGTATAAAATCAAACAAAAATGTACTTATTAACAAAAAACCTCAAAACCAACTCAAAATTGAAAGGTAATAGGAAATCAAACTTTGAAGAATAAGACACAAAATCTTAAGAACAAAATCTAGTTATAACACAAAGTAAGCAAACGTTCACATAAGCATTCAATCATTCAACAACATCCATCCATTCGACACGGGAAATTAACATGGAAACCCGTATGGGAAAAACCACCAAGGTGCTCTTCATCTGGCATGAGAAATATAGGTAGCACCTTGCAATCTGTTACCTGCAGACTATTCTTAATATATGTATATCTTACTCAATATTCTTGCTCCCATGCTCTTTGGTTTATTGCTTCTATCTACTCCTACTGACCCGCACACAGCCTGGATCGACTCTTCTACTTGACTGTCTACGCTTTCAGCTACAGATCTTCGGCTCAACAGCCTTCTACTTCTACTAGACTCCTATTCTTAGTCAACAACACTTCTACTCCTTTAATTGCGTTTAACTTACCGAACAAGGCTAATAAAATCTAACAAATTCTAACCCTTATACAGAGTGATTTCCTCCTATCTATATTATTTACAAGACCACGCAACGTCGACTGAGTACCGCTCAATTATTATAGACGCAAGCAGCTACAAAATATCTGCAATTACATTGATGACAGGCCCAAATGGCTGCAAAAGTATTGTATGACATTAACCATAGCCTTAACTAATCATGGAAACATCTTTCAGTCTTCTGTACTGGTCATAACTAGTTGTAAAATTGTCCTTGGTCTTTTAACGGTTCGTCCTACTACAGTCTTCCTTGACTTTCACCTGCTCCACTTTAACTCTTCTACTTTCCTCTTCCACCGACTCGAATTTGCCTTCCTCGTTGCATCTATCCTCGTCGCAGCTTCTTCCTTTACCTACTTTCCTCTATCATGCATCCGCTTTTCCTCTTGCGTGGCTGATTCTTCCTTATGCACTTTTCCTGGCCCAACAAAAGGTGCATCTACTTCCTCATGCCAGATGAAGAGCACCTTGTGGTTTTTTCCTGGATGTGTTTCCACTTTATATTATTTGTATATGTGTGAATGCTGAAGTAGCTTAGATAAATGTGTGTTTATTGTAGTGAATGAATGACTGTATATTTGTTTACAAATGCATAGATGTATGATGGTTGCATTGTATTATTGGATATGATTATGTTGCATGCCTACTGTTTATTTACTTAAGTTGCGTAAAGAGAGGTTGGATCGCATCTTAGCTGCTAAAGTACCATGAATAGAAGTAATCCACCCGCCCCCGACTTCATTGGAAGCCTTGGCGCAAAGCCAAGGTACTAAAACACCCTCCCACACAACTATCGAAACCTAGTTCTGGAAGTTACCCATAAAAAAGAGATATCTCAGGTGAGACGACATCTGTGTCGTAGGTACTGTCGACTGAGCTCTACTCTATCAGTTCGATATCTCAATATTTTTTTTGCTGAGCAGAAGGGACTGAGCCTGTGTCATATTCCTTGGGAACAGGGACAAAGAGACGAAAAATCCAACACAACAACAAACTCACCTTTCTCTTAACACTAGTCAACCACAATTTAATAGATATTTGCAACAGGATTTATTTACTCCACAATTTTGACAATGATTAAATAATGTGCTCTCCTCTTGTTCTCAAACTTTTGGGTAATGGAATGATTATCCCTATAAGGTTTTTCCATTTGATAAAGATAAGATTCTAGATAAAGTAGTTCCCTCTAAATAGTACACATGATTTCCTTCTTGATGATGAAGACTGCCTTTACACAAGTGCACCCTCACAATATGACTTTGAACCATCGTGAAATCAGTCCCAAACTTATCAAGATCCACAATAACCCACTTATTTCTCCCTCAACAATATCTCTCAATAATCACAATGGCGATATCTGGATGATCTTTCCCCTTCAAGATGACTATGGTGGATATTTTCACCATCGAGATCAAAATCTCCTCCTAGGGTTTTCCTCCCAAGAGAAATACAATCCCACTTATTTGATATTTTAAAATTTTCAAATGACAAGAATTCTCAAGAATTGGCTCTCATACCCTTTTTATAATGACCTCATAAGCTTCTAGAAATACATTCATGTTCCCAGTATTATTTTAATATTCTCAATTCGAATTTCATGGAAATAACAATTAAGTGACTTTATTAATATTTCATCTTTTTATTAAGTCACTTTTTCTTTTTTTCTTTTTAACTAAAATAATTAATATTAGTTATCCTTTTGAAATAATATTTATTTTGGACAACTTAATTAATTAATTTAATCAATTCCACCTTATGGAAAAAATTGGGGACATTACAATCCTCCCTTCCCAAATAATTCTTGTCATCAAGCAATCCAACAACCATCTGCACCTATAGGCCAAACAAATACCAACTACATCTTCCTTCCAACCACCTGGATCCCAAATGGAACTATAGAATGATCCAACAATTACCATCTGAATGCAACCAGCTAGGAATGTCTTCCTAAAAGTCATCAACCCAGTAGGAAAGCAATTTTTACTGATAATCTCTCTCCAGTCCACTTGAAATACCTCAAATGGGATATGTGAGAAGAGGTAATAGCAACAACATTATCACTTTTAAGGTACATAACCTCACATGCAATGTTTCTTCCATCACCATTAGTCACACGTCAGCCCTAAAAATACCTTGTACATAAATACCTGTTAGTATTATTTAATAATAATCCCTTGTCCACCTTAGTCATTTTGTTAGTTTCCTAGTTTAGGATGATGTTACCACTTTCCTAGTATTATGCATAAGTTATCTACGGCCCACTAGCCACTTGATGTTCCCTCATGCAGGAATTTAGAACCTCTGGATACCAATCCCTAGATTTTAGGAGTGCACTCAGAGTTACTCGGAGTACAACCTTTGGTTCACCCTCACCTAAGTGGAGTTAAACTCCAATGGCCACTTTTAGTTAGACAAGTCTCCTAATGCACCTCCTTTGCATGCGATTTGCATGATTTTAGGATAAAGGTGCACATGCACACCTACCAACTCATTTAATTTATTCTTAATTGATTTGGTTGTCCAAAGTTGCATTAGAGAAGTCTACAGTGGTGATTTTTCCTATGCTAGTCATGTCTAGAGTTGTTGGCAAGGAGTTTTGGGGTAAGTGAGTTGTGCAGCGTCGCGGCAGCTGTGCAAGGTCACGCGGTACCATGCAAGGGCAGATCGACGCGATAAGCTGAAGAATAATCGCTTTTTTAATAATTTATGTATATTTTGACCAAGTTTTGTTGCAATAGATCAGTAGCGGTTAGAAGTCAGTTAGTAGTGGACCCTCAATGTAAAGGTGTAAGCCTATTTATAGATCTATTTTTTGGGAAAAAGGGGATCCAGGTAGAGCGATTGTATGGGAAAATATCTGGTGCACTCTGTTTTATGGAGAATTTTCTATCTTAACTATGATTTATCCAGGTTTTTTCCTAATGTATGCAGTCTCCGGTTTTGAAGAAGAATTGTGTAATGTGGTACATTTGCGCAAGGTTAATATTCTTGTCTGTTGTTATAGATCTGTTATGATGCTATGACTTTGTTTTGTTACAATGGCATAATATATATGTGATTCAGTCTCTTTCTGCTATATCGAAGTGATCTATTGCTTTTATGCAATCTGTGTTTCTGTAACTGTTTGATGCGCTATGAGTAATGATGTTCCCTGAATAATGTTGCAATATTGTGATACTGTGTGATGATGCAATGATTGCATAATTTATGGTATCCCTTCGTCAAATCCCCATATCCTCCTTTCCCACTGTCAGAAACTCGGTTTTGACAGCTCTCCCTTGAACGCCTTGGGTGAGACCTCATATGCTCCGTAGACGTTGCTGTGCAGGGTAAAACCTGTCTGGGCCGGTGCTCAGGGAGATTGCACTATAGGGCATCGACAGAGTGGGAACCCCTGTCGATGAAGCTTTGTTGGTGGGTTTCACCAACAAAAATTAGGAATTTGAATCAATCCTAAGATATTATAATTTCCTCCTTTTTACTATTTATCATTCATACACATATTACTTAATATTGTTACCATTTTATGGATACAAATTGATTTTTCTTCCATGATTAATTTAACAATGAATTATTAACAGTTTTTACACTATAATTCATATTTCTTCCTAATTATTTCACTGTAAGGTATTATTCAAATTCATGATCTCCTTGTAAAATTCAATGAAGCATAAGATCATCAAGCTTGCAGAATTCAAATGGAGAATTGTAGAAGAGAGAGAAGCAATTGATTAACTCAGATCAATAATTCATGGGAGATAATAATAAAAAACACTCATGAGACAAAAAATTCAATAATTAATCATAATCCATTTATCAATATTAATCCACATATTTAGTAATAATATGTAATACAATGTTTATACATATTGGAGAATTCGAATATCTAAGATAGGATTTGAATCTACCAACCTAGACCAACTCCAAAGCTAACTCGGTGTGGGAAAATCACCACTAGAGCTCACTAATACAACCCCGGATCACTAAAATAGTTCACAACTAGTTCACTGATGTGGGTAGGTGATAAAATTCACCTCACCTCCCTTAAATCAGAAAAACTAGCGTTATAGTGGCTATGAGTGGTCTAACTTATGGGAATCATAGCATAATTGAACATAACTGAGCATTGACTAGGATCAACTGCTAGACACTGTTGGTGGCACTCATAGTGGGTTCCTAAATTATAGGGATTAGTCCTCGGGGAGCCTAAACTCATGTAGACAGGTGCAGTAAGTGACAAATGTCCCCTAGGTGTGTCCCCCATGCACCAGTGGAGTGATGAAGAACTCCTAAGCTAGGAAAATAGACAAATATTCTATGTGGTCAAAGGGAGGATTACTAATAATCCCAACACCCCCCTTAATCCTAACTTTGGACAACCTGGACCCTAGAAGCTAAGACCAAAGATCATCCATACAAGATAAATGTAAAAGGAACTTCTTAACAACTAAGGAAAATGGGGAAAACCTCATGGGAACCCCCCCCCCTTCCCCCCCGCCCACTCAACATAAGTAGGAACATCGGGATCAAGGTTTCATACTAAGAGAAAAAAATTCTTCTTGAATAAAAACTTATGAAAATATTTCTACAATCTGCATCTTTGTGGAGCAGTAATGCAGTGTGATGGTCCTTTTCTACACTAGTATCCTGGGACTATGCATGTGAACCTCTCCAAACTAATTGATTATGTATGGAGGAACTTTCTTCCTCGAAAGAACATGAATCTACTCAACTGAATCGGGAACATAAAAAACTGCATAATAGATTATTGGACCATCTAGAGAAACTAAGATAGTCTGACAAAAGAGAAAAAGTGATTGAGAATTTGAATCATGTGAGGTAAACCCAAGCAACTGAGTTGTTGCAACTTTGAACATTTAACCTTGTGAGGTAAAATCATCTCCCGTTGTGAGGAGAAAGTGTCCAAGCGAATGCAATAGCTCCATATTTAATGTTAGGAAATCAACATGTGATCATGTGAGGAGAATACATGAGACCAAGGAGAGCAAATGTGTAAGCTATATAATCTGATCTAACTTTCAAAGTATCCATGAAATCACAATATTTCATATCAGCAAACTCATGAGAAGAAACTGACTTCGAATCCCCAACAACAAGTTTGAAAGAGACTTGTGGTGCTTTATTTTTCACACCAAAACTAATGAGAACAATCACAACCATAACTAAAAGGTCTTGAAAAACAAGGTGATATTAGATCCAAGAATGAAGAAAAAAGGTTCCAAGTGCACCACTGAGATGGTAGATTTAGTATTTTCTCCTTCTTCAATAAAACTCTGAGAATTGGTGCAAGCAATTAGGTAGGAATTTGTTGGAATCACTAGATCAATGAGGGTGAATGGATCACTCCTAAAATATTATATTTCTTCCAAAAAATCACTTTTATGCAAACCATCAGCATGATTGGAGAGAGAGGAATTGAATTTCTCTTCAACTCCTTAAGCTTTAACTGGAAAACTTTGCACATAATTTAGAATAAAAGAATCACCGGAGAATGACGGAGTAGGATGGAAGGGGATTTTTTCTTCAACAATGGAGGTTTGAATGTCTTCTTCTAGATCAAAATTACTAGAAGATGAGATATCAAAGATCTCATAAACTTCTTGAGAAACAGGAGGAGTCATTACAAGGAAACTTTCAACAATTCGTATTGAATTGAATGAGTTGAAGATTATACTATTTCTTCATCTTGAACAACTTCATCAGAGAGAATTGAGGCCAAGACATTTGAAGGAAGAACACTTGAGGAGGTGTTGGATTTTCTCTAGGTATTACCTGCTTCTTTCTACACACCAAAGGCTTTATATAGATTTCTCCAGAGAATGAATGGATACTCAACAGATTCCATGAGATAACACATATTAGGAGTCATTACCATACACATACTTCCATATGCTCTATAACAGTCATTTAGCCAATCATTTTCCTCTTCATAATATTCTTTACCATCTCCAAAAGGCACATCAAGGAGATCATGGCTCTCAAAATATGCAACCATCTTCAATTTCCACTTAACATAATTGAATGGTGATAGAGGAGGAACTGAATTCAAATCCATATTAAAGTTGTACCTACAAAAAGCTCTACAAAAAAAAATCGATTTGAATCAAATTAGACCAAACACTCTATGCTTCGACATGTGCACTTTGTCTGAGTGCATCAGACCTAGATAGACTTCTCTGGACAGAATCGAGAGGGATAAAGGCAATAATTCCAGGATTTATGTCGAACCCATCAACTTCTGGTGCATCAATGAAATATTCTGAGGTTTGTTGTTGGCCTTGATACCAGCTTTGATACCATGTAAAATTCAATGAAGCATAGGATCATCAAGCGTACATAATTCAAATGGAGAATTGTAGAAGAGAGAGAATCAATTGATTAACTCAGATCAATAATTCATGGAAGATAAAAAAACACTCATGAGACCAATAATTGGAATAATGAATCATAATACATTAATCAGTATTAATCCACATATTCAATAAATAATATGTAATGCAATGGTTGTACATATAGGAGAATTCAAATACCTAAGATAGAATTTGAATCTACCAACCTAGACTGACTCTGAAGCTAACTTAGTGTGGGAAAATCACCACTAGAGCTCACTAATCCAGCTCCGGATCACTAAAACAATTCACAACTAATTAACTAATGTGGGTAGGTGAGTAAATTCATCTTACCTCCATTAAATCATGCAAACTAGCGAGAGAGTGACTGAGACTGATTTAATTGATGGGAATCAGAGCATAACTGAACATAATAAGCACCAGCTAGGGTCAACTGCTGGACACTGTTGGTGGCACTCATAGTGGGTTCCTACATTATAGGGTTTGGTACCTGGGGCACCTAAGTTCATGCAAACATGTGCAGTAAGTGCCATGTGTCCCCTAGGTGTGTCCCCCGTGCACTAGTGGAGAGATGAAGACCTCCTAAGCTAGGAAAATAGACAAATATACTATGTGGTGAAAGAGAGAATTTGTAACAATCCAACACTCATGTGATTCATAATTTCACATGGTATCAGAGCTATACAAGCTATTTTATCTTCAATTTGAGATTTTTATGCAAGTTTTGAGAAATTTTCAGTTAAACTTGTGTTACTGCTACAACTACAAAATGGAGAATTCAATTCTCTTGACACCAAGAATCTTTACACCCTTCAATTATCTGGATTGGATGGAAAATATACATATAGCCTTACTCAACAAGAGTCTGTACAGGTTCAATGAGAAAGGAGGTCGAAGCCTAGGTAACTATTGAAAAATCAAAGTACATGAACAAGCTTGATGAAGTTTTGGTTTCATGTGTATTCACATCTCCAAAGAATTGTGCTTCCTTGTTGATGGATTAAAAACCCCAAGGGAGGTCTATATGAAGCTAAAAATATCTATTTGGAAAGCAATATGAGCTGAGAGGCCACATTTAGGAGAATGAATTAATTTCTCTTTAACCCAATAGTCTCTAAACCATTCAACAGTTCTTCACCAAATTCAAGTATTTGGTCATGCAGTGCAAACAATGTGGAATTTACAAGAAGGATGAGCATCTGATGTTATCCATTCTAAGTAAGATTGGCCTTGAATTTTATGCTTTTATGTATACCTTCCACTCTGGGAGACTGACAACCCCAAATCGAAAAACGCCTTCACCAGATGCATTCACTGAATCCCTGATCCAAGAAATAAACAAACTAATCCAAATTGGACCCCTGAAATCCTCCAAGAATCAAACTCTTTTGACTAGGGAATCAAAGAATACAAATTCCAAATGGAAGCATAAGGGAAAGACAAGAAAAATCCTAAATCCAAACTAAAGGATAAGCTTAATCCATCAGATGGAGCCTCAAGTTCCAAGAAGGATAAGCAAAAGAGGTTTGAAAATACCAAGTGTACCTATTACAAGAAAGGAAACCATCCAAAGAGTTCTTCTATTAAGAAAACTATAGATCAAATGACCAAACTTATTAAACAACAATATTTCCCTCCCAAAATGCACAAGGAACACTAATTCTAGAAGCAAGACATATGATCATGAGAGATGTCATGCACTAAAGGCTGGATTTTCACAATCTCAAGCCTTCCTCATAGATTTTGGAGCCTCCAACCACATGGTTGCCTTCAAAGATTCATTTTCTTCTTTAGATATCACTCATGGCCCAAGAATTCACATGGGAGATGATTCTCAGATCCCATCTTTAGGGAAGACCACAGTACACTTTGAACATGGTCTGTTCAACAATGTTATGTATGTACCTTATTCAGTAGAAAACTGGTTATATGTTTATCAGATGACACCCATTGGTTCACTAAAGAGAGTTTGGACCTGACATAGTTGAGATTTTAGATATCTCTTATGGGAAGCTGATATCTAAAGATGTTGCAAACCATGCCTCCAAGGTATATGAGTTCTCACACTTTTTTCCATACTCACATAAAAGTTCCCTATTGACCCATGCCAAAGAGACAAGCATAATTTGGCATGAGACATTTGGTCATCTGAACTTCAAATACTTACAGCAGTTGCACAATCAAGAAATGGTTAAAGGATTTCCCCTCATAAAGTTCTCTCAATGAATCTGCTAAGGTTGGTTGGTAGGGAAGCATCCAGAGCGAAAGTGTGATGTTGGGAAGGCTACAAGAGATTCCTCCACACTTGATTTGATACACAGTGATGTCTCAGGACCAATTCCTATAACTTCTATGAATGGATCCAAATACTTTATATCCTTCATATATGACTATTCTAGGTTTTGTTGGATCTATTTTCTTAAGCAGAAGTCTAGGGTATTTGATAATTTCAAAGTTTTTAAGGCCTTAGTTGAGAACATTGTTGGGAATAAGATCAAATCACTCATATCAAACAATGGAGGGTAGTACATCAAGAGAGAGTTTCATCATCTCTATTCTTTGAAGAGGGAATCCATATGCGACGTTTTGTCTCATTCACAGCACAACAAAATAGTGTAGTTGAGACGAAGAAATTGTCATTGAAATAGATGGCCACCTGCCTACTTGAAGTAAGGGATCTTCCACCACATCTCTAGGAAGAAGCAATGAACTGTTCTTTGTACATTCAGAATATGGTACCGCATAACTTAGTGGCTAGGGTCACTCCATTCAAATCATTGATGGGACATAACCCTGGTGTCTCACATATGAGGGTTTTTGGTTCCAAGGCATGGGACAGAATCCCATTTGACAAAATAAAATATCTCCAACCCCAAACCAGTGAATGAATTCTACTGAGATATGTAGAAGATGCAAAATATTACAAACTAATCGAGATTGTAACTAGGAGATGATTCATTGAAAGGAGTGTCAAGTTCAATGAAGAGCCATTGCAATATCTGCAACCAATTAAAGATGAAGGTAAATTTGCTCTACATAAACCATTTGCACATGATGATGTTTCTTCTGATGATTCATATTCAAAATTCAAAGATGAGGACGAAGTTGAATAAGATCTTGATATTGAGAATGAAGATCAAGCAGATCCATATCTAGATCCATCTCCTACTCCCAATCCTAGGCCTAAATGGGATAAAAAAAACTCATTGAAGATGTTGGGAACAGTGATGGGGATCCATCAGACAAAAGAAGAACCAAATCTACGTACCAAGATGAGAAATACAGATTCACTTCTCCCAGTGAGGTGCTACATGATGGTGGTGTCTAATCCATAGTTATAAAAAGAGTATTTCCATGGTTGAAGATGGAAGGATGCAATGGATGAGGAATATGCGTCACTGTAGAACAATAATACATGGGATCTTATCTCCCTCCCTCAAGGGAGAAATATTGTCCGATGAAAATGGATCTACAAAATAGAACTAGCATCTAATGGTTCTACAACCAAGTATAAGGCTCAATTAGTTTCATAGGGGTATTCTCAAGTTCATGGTTTGGACTACAATGAGACATTCACTCCTATTGCGATAATGGACTCTATAAGGTTGGTTTTTTCCATTGCAGCTTTGAAACAATGGGAGGTGTTTCTGCCTTTCACACACCTGGGTCATGTGGAAGAAATATTCAAGCCACTCGGTGTGTCGTTGGAGGCAAGTCTCGAGTCAAGGTTGTCACCTTGTTCTTGACTCCTCCGTTCAGGCTAACTCCTAACGAAGCCAAGGGGGGTAGAACCTATTAAATTAATAAGGCTAATTACTTAGTGTGATGGTGTTATATTGATTAAGTTGTTTAGGAGTTTTGAAATTAACCAATGGAAACAAAAGATAACGAGACGCAAGATTTAAAGCAGATAAGCACAGTAATGACACTCAATATATATATAATCGAAAGAATTGATCAAATAAATCGCCAGTTCCTTAAATGGAGTCAACAAAGAAAATAATGTGCTTGAATGAATGTTTTGCAAATGTCTCTTGGTAGATTTTAAATTAATCTGGAATGTGAATGAATTAAATTAGGCGAAAAGGGGACTCCAGATATACCCGAGGGGTACTTGGAGTATGTCCAAAAGTGAAATTTCACAGCTATCCACAAGGTGTTTGTGGGCTGGAACGGAGTTTCGGAGACTATTGTTCATAATGCACCCATCAGGGTGTGACATAGATCGACACCTCGAGGTCACTTTCCAGTTGTTCCTACTCCTTTGGGTATTTTTCCACCGCTTACAGTTTGTTCAAGGCGTTGGATTTTTTCCTAATGGTTTGTCAATTTGGGAGGTGAAGACTAATTAATCTAGTCACTTAAGTCCTTTTGACACAACTTGACTGATCGGACGAACCATAGCTAAGTACAGAGCATACACACTGGAGTCTTTGTTATTTTTAGTAAATTTTAAAAGAGGTGTTCTTATTAAAAAGAAAACCCTCCAGGAACCTCTTTCAGTCCAAGTGGGCCTCATTCGAGGAATCAAGGAGGGGTTGATTTTATTATGATTATTAAAACAATTAATGAAAATGGAATCAGAGATATACAACACTGGTTTTCTAATTAGTCCTACCACGCATCTCTTTCCCCTTGCGGGTCAATCGGGAAGTTGTGGAGTAAGTAGTATGATTACTTTTGAATTGAAAATATGGAATAATGCAAAATATTATCAAAGTATACAATCTTGCATGTCAATACTAAACTAGAACAGAAAAAAGGGAAAAATGCAAAAAAGTGAAACGGACACGGATCCCCACAAGGGGGATGGTGAATAGGCTCAAAAGAGCCTATTCGAAAAGATTTTTATTTTTATTAGCAGCAATTAAAATATCAGAAAACTGAAATTAATCCACCTGGTCCTTATATGGAATGATACCAAAGGTTTACAAATTGCAAAAATTTGAAATTTTGGAAGACGGAGACCCCCTAGAGGGTTTCGAATGGTCCAAAAATGCTTTCCGAACAGCGCCTCCTCCTCTTTTATGTTACACCTACTAAAAATCAGCAATATTATCATAGTTAAATATTCCCAAGAGTACTTTTAAAGTACTTTTGGATGAGCAAACTTTTAACCCAGAAATGCTAAGTTAAAACTAGTTTTTAAAGAAGCGGAAAATGAACCAAGGAAAGCAAACTTTCCTTGAGATATTGGCCTACTTTGTGGGCAGCCAATATGAAGCACTTAAATTGATGAATATAAATTTTTAGATTATAAGGAAACAACCATGCATTCAACAAGCTTTAGATCTACTTTCACAGCCTCGAAAAATGACAATTTTCCCTAAAACTAGATCCAGAATGCTTGTAAATTTTCTTTTAGGAATGAGATCTAGTTTATAAGATTTAAGGAAGCAATATATATGTAAAATAAAATCTGAAATTGATAGATCTAAACCATTTTAAAGCTGCAAACAAGTAACCGGACTGATTTTAGAAAAAAATGGAGGAAGAGGAAAAGAAGAGCATTTGTTGTTGGAAGCCTTGAGAATCAACCGTGGAGCTTTTCAGTGGAATTTCAAGGGACTATGCCTTTGAATGGTTTTGGAGAGAGTGAAGAAGAAAACTAGATCAGCATCATCTCCAAGCTAGGAACCTGCAACTGAATCCAAAGACTTGCCAAAATACTTGTGAGATCTGGTTAATACATACATAGAGATTTCAGAATAACATGCATATAAACTTATAAAACATGCTGAATCTAGATCTCTAAACATGCATCAAAAGGAAAGAGATGGCCAATAAACTTATTAACAAACTCCTTTCCTATCAATATTATAATAAACTTATTATCAATCTTAGTAATAAATCCATAAACAATCAGCAAATTATGAACATAGATACGGGTTACCTCAGTAAAACATGGCAATGCTCATCCACACATACAATGACATGACACCATCTTGCCTCCAAAGCTTCACTTTATTCCAATAGAAAAAGATATTACACAGTATTACAACAGCAATAGCTCCTCGATCGAACTCTTACTAACTCGGAAAGGAGGCAGCCATGCTTTATTTATACACAAAATTGAAACCCCAACCCAGAGGGGGTGCAAATCCCAAGGAGATAGACCACTGTAGCTGAAGGAGAGTCCATCCATGCCTGATATAAAGCTGAACCGAGCTTCTACCGAGTCTGAATGTCAATTGGGGGGCTGATTGAGTTGACACATCGACCTGCTGAGTGAATCATCAACCACAGAGCCTCCAGAAGAGCCCACACATGTGGAGGAGAGAGAGAGGGCGTAATTCCCCATAAAAGAAGCTGAAATTCAACTATGGATCCACCCAGATCACCTCCTTCAGTTAAGGATTTTTCAAATCCAGTCAATCTAGTGCCGATGAGACTGATTTCAATCAAATCAGTTGATAATCCATTGATCTAGGATTTTGGATTTGCTCCATTATTCATCAATTTATTAATTAAAATAATCAATAATTGATTTTTTGGGGCTTTTTGACTTGAGTGATGGAAAATCACTCAAAACTAGGAAATAGTGGGACTATAGGTTTACTGGGTGCTCTTAGCTTGAAAATGAGCACCTACATCACCGAATATGACTTCCGAGCCCACTTTTATTACAAAACAATTTTCCAATTAAACTATTAAAAAATAGCCTAAGTTTTGGAAAAATTAAATTTTAATAAAAAACACTGAAAAAATTAAAAAATTAAAAAAAAATAAAAACCTAGGGGGACTTAGACATGTTCATATGACTCAACCATGATGCCTAGCATGTTTATACATTGACACATAGACTCTAATAACCTCAATAGGCCTAAATGCCAAGCCGCCCACCCCAACTTTGGAGGTATGGAGTGAAAAACTCATAAATTATCAGTCATTTATTCAACAATTGATAATAACCAAGGGAAAAAACACCATCGGCTGATCTGATTGACAAATGAGGTCTAGGAGACCGAGTCTTTTATAGACACTATCATGCTAGAACATTTATTACAATTCCCCCATGGGGTATGAACATGTGATATAGTACAACAATCACTTCCCAGAAGCAATTCTGAAGGTCTTCTGAAGTCCGAACAAATCATCTTTGTCCGGTTCACTAGGCTCAATTGATAAAAACCACTAAATGCAACTTAGGTGGTAACATCTGGCTCCAACTGTGGGTGCCCAATCTGGTCTTTAAGGCAAGGAAATTATATGAGAACACCAGAATCTCTGGTTTATATACCCTGTAAAATCATCTCAACTTGACAAGAAAACCTCGGTAGCACAAGTTTTATAAAAAACCAAATGAACCATTAAGCTGATTTATTTAAACAAAATAAATGTAACTAACTAATTTTTTTTTTATTATAGCTAAGTACAAAATAGAAATGCAAAAAGTAAATGCTCTCTTTTAAGGATCTTATTTTCCTACTCTAAGCATGATATAAAAAGGGTTAAGTGTAATCAAAAATCCAATGTAGCCACCTAAGCATTTTGTTAACATAAAGAATAAAAAATAAAAATAAAAAAATTTCCTTGTCTTTGGTTACCAGCCAAAGTAAGGATACTTTATTTAGAAAATGCAGACCTGCGTGATGATTTGGAATGGGTGGGATGGATGGGAAATCATAGGCATGAATAAAGTCATTTAAGTTCTTCCCAAACTGGTATGTGCTCGTGTAGGCTACTTCTATCCATGACTGGATAGGACTGATATACCAATCAGCATGATGAGGCGGACTGACTATATCATCATACTGATCATCAAGGCTTACCGAATGATAACTCATTGTATAAGCACCAAGCTGCTCCAAATCATAAGGAACCTCTATATGTGAAGAAGATGGTTGAGACTGATATTCCGCTAACTGCATCACATCTGACTTTTCACAATACTGCTTCTCAATATCTTCATTACTGATACCTTTGTGCGGATCTGCATGATAAGAATCTGGATGATCATGTGAAAATTATGAATGCTCCTCTTCCATACTAATATTTTCCCAGGTATCTAGATCCATGCTCCCCTCTACAGATGTATCGTAGATTGGACTTCCACAAATTTTTGAATAGACACTCCCCTTGTTGGACATATAATGGATGGGGTTCTCAATAATATTTTCACAAGTTGTATATCTATGAAATTCCAATAGTAATCACTCCCACCTATGTTGGATATGAGAGAGTCTTTCTTGCTGGTATCACATCCTGAGATATAACTACCCTCCTCCTGCTCATAATAATCATCCTTCAAATTTTTGGTTTCAAAGATGTTATGAGAATTTAAACTTTCCAAAACTTCATTCCTAAGTGATGAACATAGAGGAGTATCATCATACACATCATAAATTTGTTTATAAGTGTCGATCTCTATAATGGTTTCCTCATGCGGGTTTTCTGGACAAGCATTGCAACAATCTTGAGAAAATCTCAAATCTTCAATGTTTTCAATTATGGTGACATGAGGAGAGTCTTCAACAATGTGTTCAATCATGGGTTCCTTGTGAAGCTCTTCAACATGATAGTCATGGATATTCCCATCTTCAAAATCTTGTTGTGTAATGAGAGATACCTTATATTCTTTAAAAAGTTGTTTAATTGCTTCCTTTCTTAAATAACTACTGGGATTCTCTTTGATGGGAGTATCATGGATCACCTATTCACTTAAATGTTCAAGAAGTGATTCCAAGTCTTCAATACTTTGTATCATGGCAAAAGGTCCATCATATGTTTCCATGTGATACTCTATCCCATATAGGTAGAAGGTAAAGGTATTTTCAAGGAACTTTTTCAAACCATTCATACTACACCTACCATCATGCCACTGCTCTAAAAACATCCAAAGGAAGCTTGGAAATGAGGTTATACATTTATTAGGAAGGCCTTGATAGAACCAACAATAGGCCTCAACCTGAAAAGCACCAGCAAACATTTCCATCATATTGTCTTCATGAAGCACATTGGAGTCAGCCATCAACTGAAGGAAATATTTGACATGCCAGATGGCTGAATCACCACAATTTCCATGAAATACTAGAAGCCATTTATATGCATCCCCCACACCATCACAACAGTTAGGAAAACGCGGGATGTTTGAGAAATTGATAGGCTAAAAAAGTCCGGTTATCTGGGCACCATATTGATCCTTTAATTCATCCATATCTAAAATTAATAGTATGCATTTGATATAACCATTAAACCTTGTACTGAATAGGTGAAGTTGTCAAGTGATGAGATTTAAAGGTTTTAATATGTCACATGGGCTCATCTACACACAACAAAACTTCACAAGTTTATGATATAACAGGGTTTTTATCCCTTCAATGGAGTTGCCATGTGAGATTTAAAATATACATTTAAGAACTCTCACAAAAATTACTTTTTTCTTTTCTTTGTAAAAATAAAAACTAAAAAAAGTCAATGGAGTCGCCAGATGAAAATTAAAGATCTACTCTAAGCCATTCATCAAACAAAGCAAAAACAAAAAGGAAGAAAACAAAATTTGTACTCCGAGAATAAAAATATTTATCCCCGGCAACAGCGCCAAAAAGTGTTGCCGCCTTTCACACCTGGGTTACGTGGCAAAAATCTTCAAGCCACTCGGTGTGTCCTTGGGGGCAAGTCTCGAGTCAAGGATGTCACCTTGTTCTTGACTCCTTCATTCAGGCTAACTCCTAGCGAAGCCAAGGGGGGTAGACCCTATTAAATTACTAAGGCTAATTACTTAGTGTGATGGTGTTATATTGATTAAGTTGTTTAGGAGTTTTGAAATTAACCAGTGGAAACAAAAGATAACAAGATGTAAGTTTTAAAGCAGATAAGCACAGTAATGACACTCAATATATATATAATCGAAAGAATTGATCAAATAAATCACCAGTGCCTTAAATGGAGTCAACAGAGAAAATAAGGTGCTTGCATGCGCTTGAATGAATGCTTTGCAAATGTCTCTTGGTAGATTTTAAATTAATGTGGAATGTGAATGAATTAAATTAGGCGAAAAGGGGACTCCAAATATACCCGAGGGGTACTTGGAGTATGTCCAAAAGTGAACTTTCACGGCTATTCGCAAGGTGTTTGTGGGCTGGAGCGGAGTCTCAGAGACTATTGTTCATAATGCACCCATCAGGGTGTGACAAAGATCAGCGCCTCGAGTTCACTTTCCAGTTGTTCCCACTCCTTTGGGTATTTTGCTATCGCTTACAGTTTATTCGAGGCATTGGATTTTCGCCTGATGGTTTGTCAATTTAGGAGGTGAAGACTAATTAATCTAGTCACTCAAGTGCTTTTGATGCAGCTTGACTGATCAAACGAACCGTAGCCAAGTACAGAGCATACACATTGGAGTCTTGACTGATCGGACGAACCGCAACCAAGTACAAAGCATACACACTGGAGTCTTTGTTATTTTTAGTAAATTTTAAAAGAGGTGTTCTTATTAAAAAGAAAACCCTCCAGGAACCTCTTTCGGTCCAAGTGGGACTCAATCGAGGAATCAAGGAGGGGTTTATTTTATTATGATTATTAAACAATTAATGAAAATGGAATCAGAAATATACAGCACCGGTTTTCTAATTAGTCCTACCACGCATCTCTTTCCCCTTACAGGTCAATCAGGAAGTCGTGGGGTAAGTAGTATGATTACTTTTGAATTGAAAATATGGAATAATGAAAAATATTATCAAAGTATACAATCATGCATGTCAATACTAAACTAGAACAGAAAAAAGGGGAAAATGCAAAAAAGTGAAACGGATGCAGATCCCCCTAGGGGGGGATGGTGAATAGGCTCAAAAGAGCCTATTCAAAAATATTTTTCTTTTTATTAGCAGCAATTACAATATCATCAAACTGAAATTAATCCACCTGGTCCTTATATGGAATGAGACCAAAGGTTTAGAAATTGCAAAAATTTGAAATTTTGGAAGACGGAGACGCCCTAGGGGGTTTCGAATGGTCCAAAAATGCTTTCCGGACAGCGCCTCCTCCTCTTTTTTGTTACACCTGCTAAAAACTAGCAATATTATCATAGTTAATTATGCCCAAAATTACTTTGAAAGTACTTTTGGATGAGCAAACATTTTACCCAAAAATTCTTAGTTAAAACTAGTTTTTAAAGAAGCCGAAAAGGAACCAAGGAAAGCAAGCTTTCCATGGGATCTTGGCCTGGTTTGGGGGCAGCCAATATGAAGCACTTGAATTTCTGAATATAAATTTATATATTCTAAGGAAACAACCATGCATTCAACAATATTTAGATCTACTTTCACAGCCTTGGAAAATGACAATTTTCCCTAAAACTAGATCTAGAATGCTTGTAAATTTTCTTTTAGGAATGAGATATAGTTTATGAGATTTAAGGCAGAAATATATATGTAAAATAAACTATGAAATTGATATATCTAAACAATTTTAAAGCTTCAAACAAGTAATCGGACTGATTTTAGAAAAAATTGAAGGAGGAAGAGGAAAAGAAGAGCATTTGTGGCTGGAAGCCTTGAAGATCAACCGTGGAGCTTTCCAGTGGAATGTCGACGGACTATGCCTTTGAATGGTTTTGGAGAGAGTGAAGAAGCAAACTATATCAGCATCCTCTCCAAGCTAGGAACTTGCAACTGAATCCAAAGACTTGCCAAAATACTTGTGAGATCCGGTTAATACATACATAAAGATTTCAGAATAACATGCATATAAACTTATAAAACATGCTGAATCTAGATCTATAAACATGCATCAAAAAGGAAAGAGATGGCCAACAAACTTATTAACAAACTCCTTTCCTATCAATATTATAATAAACTTATTATCAATCTTAGCAATGAATCCACAAACAATCAGCAAAGTATGAACATAGATACAGGTTATCTCAGTAAAACATGGCAATACTCATCCACACATACAATGACATGACACCATATTGCCTCCAAAGCTTCACTTTATTCCAATAGCAAAAGATATTACACAGTATTACAACAGTAGTAGCTCCTCAATCCAACTCTTACTAACTTGGAAAGGAGGCAACCATGCTTTATTTATACACAAAATTCAAACCCCATCCAAGAGGGAGCACAAATCCCAAGGAGATGGACCACTGCAGTTGAAGGAGAGTCCATCAATGCCTGATCTGAAGCTGAACTGAGCTTCTACTGAGTCTGAATGTCAATCAGGGGGCTGATTGAGCTGACACATCGACCTGCTGAGTGAATCATCAACCACAGAGCCTCCAGAAGAGCCCACATGTGTGGAGGAGAGAGAGAGGGTGCAATTCCCCATAAAGTAAGCTAAATTTCAACTCGAGATCCACCCAGATCACCTCCTTCAGTCAAGGATTTGTCAGATCCAGTCAATCTGGTGCAGATGAGATTGATTTCAATCAAATCGGTTGAGAATCCATTGATCTAGGATTTTGGATTTTCTCCATTATTCATCAATTTATTAATTAAAATAATCAATAATTGATTTTTTGGGGCTTTCTGACCTAAGTGATGGAAAATCACACAAAACTAGGAAATAGTGGGTCTATAGGTTTACTGGGTGTTGTTAGCTTGAAAATGAGTATCTACATGACTGAATCTGACTTCCGAGCCCACTTTTATTACAAAACCAATTTTTCCAATTAAACTATTAAAAAATAGCCTAAGTTTTGGAAAAATTAAATTTTAATAAAAAACATTGAAAAAAATAAAAACCTAGGGGGACTTAGACATGTTCATATGACTCAACCATGATGCCTAGCATGTTTATACATTGACACATAGACTCGAATAAGCTCAATAGGCCTAAATGCCAAGCCGACCACCCCAACTTTGGAGGCATGGAGTGAAAAACTCAGAAATTATCATTCGTTTATTCAACAATTGATAACAACCAAGGGAAAAAACACCCTGGGCTAATCGGATTGACAAATGAGGTCTAGGAGACCGAGTCTTTTACAGATACTGTCATGCTAGAACATTTATTACAATTCCCCCATGGGGTATGAACATGTGATATAGTACAACAATCACTTCCCAAAAGCAATTCTGAAGGTCTTCTGAAGTCCGAACAAATCATCTTTGTCCTGTTCACCAGGCTCACTTGATAAAAACCACTAAGTACAACTTAGGTGGTAACATGAGGTACATCACATGGATGTGAATATTGCATTCCTACATGGTGTCTTGAAAGAAGAGATCTACATGAAACAATGTGAGGGGTACACTGATTATTCTTACTTGGTATGCTAGTTGAGGAAATCATTGTATGGGCTCAAGCAAGCCCTAAGGGCATGGTATGCCAAAACAAATGCCTTCTTATTGTCATACAAGTTTGAAAGAGGCAATGTATAAAGAAACATAATGAAGGTTACTTACTGTTGATTGTATTGTATGTGGATCACTTGCTCATCACCAGTGGTTCATCTACTAGATTGATGAACATCAAGTCAGCTTTGAGAAAATCTTTCTCCATGAAAGATACAGGGTTACTGAGACAATTTATTGGCCTTGAAGTAAATAAAAAAACTTCAAGAATTATGATTTCATAGTCCATATATGTAGCTGAATTGCTCAAAACATTCCACATGACTGATTGCAAAGCAACAACTTTTCCTTTCCTATATGGCATCAACTTAGAAGAAGGTCGTTTTACTCCCCTGGTTGACAACACACTATACAGACAAATGATTGGTAGCCTATTGTATTTGACACAATTAAGACCACGTATGTCTTATGTTGTTAGTCATGTTGCAAGGTACATGCAAGAACCACCTAAGATGCATTGGAGGGTAGCAAAGTGAATCTTTCACTATGTGTAGGGTACTAGAGAATTTGGGATTCACTATTTTGTTGGTTCTTAGTTAGATTCAAATGGTTTTATTGACTTAGACTGGGTTGGAGACAATACTTATATAAAATCTACTTGAGGGTTCGTGTTCATGTTAGGATCAAGACCAAACTGTCAGTCAAGCAAGAAATAAGCAACTCTTGCACTCTCTTCAGTCGAAGCAATGTAGAGGGGGGATGTGAATGCTACCTTTTGGCGATTTTGGCTACATTGGACTCTGATGGAGTTTGGCATTCACAGTTCTATTTCAGTAGACATTTTTTGTGATAACTAAAGTGCAATTAATATTTCTAGTGATCCAATACATATGCAACAGACCAAACAAATAGAAGTCCACATGCACTATATTGGGGAATTAGTGCAGAACAAGACCATCACACTATATTACTTCCCTAGAAAGGAGTAGATTGCAGAAATTTTTACAAAGTATTTCACTCATAATCGATTTGTATATCTTATATCTCTACTTGGTGTTGATTGAGTTCCATGAATTCTCTTTTTGAGGGGGGGTGGATGGTCCCATGAGGTTTTCCCCATTTCCTTAGTTTCATGAGCAGTTATTTTCTATTATTATTGTGTGGGTAAACTTTGGTCTCAGATTACAGGGCTCAGGTTGTCCAAGTTTGGATTAAGGGGGGGTGTTAGGATCATTTAATAATCATCCTGTTATCCCTAAAGTTGGACCTAGACTACAGGGGATCCAAGCTTAAGGAAATCTTAAGTCTGAGAAAGACTAAATCAAAATGAAATCAAATCAAGATGAAATCAAATCAAAATACAGACTAGTATAAAACTTAAGGCTAGTACATATTCACAGCACTATAAAGCCCTAGGCTAGTATCATAGGTTTGTACAGCTTTCAGAAATGGAATCACAATATGACATATGAATATACAGCTGGTATATGTCACAGATTATTAAATACAATTATTCACAGAAAAGATTAAAGTGTTCAACAGGTTGGTGAGACAGTAATGGCTGGAATGGAAGATATGAGTTTTCAAATAGCATGACATGCAAAACAATGATTCATGCAAAGGATTCTATGATCCTGCAATATAAAGTGTAACTACTATTGTTTATCAAATAAAAGATAACTGTTATCTTCAATGAGAATTACAACATGGATTATTAATGAACACAGAAGCAAAAGAATCATCAAAGACAACAATTCATAAAATACAATGGCAAAACATCATTATATCACTTTCATAAATAGAACCTGTGAAGCTGTAAAGAGCTTATGCTAAGTGAAATCTGGCTCAGTACACATCTAGCATAGTCCCAAAACTACCAAGCAACCAACCCAGTCCCCTTCTCGAGACCTCTGCTGAAAAGGAAGAACTCTCCTTTGCTCTCTAGCCTCTCGCTGGGACCTCTCCCCCTCTACCCCCAGCTCCAGTTCGAGGGGTCTTTTTATATCATAAAAGAGTTTATCTAGAACCAACAGAACTAACAAAAAATGCTATAAATTTGGATCGATCCCCTACAAAAGTGGGGCATCAAATCCCTTACAAAGTGTCATACTAAGAGAGACACTTGTGAATAAACATAATTGGTTTGACAAACAAACTATAACTCTAATTGGAGCCTCTAAACTTTAGTGACATGTTCTTCTCTGTCTCATTTTTCATAATCTTCGCAGCAGCCATTTCAGAAATCCTCCTGTGTAGAATCTCATGAAAAATACCTTCATGTCGAAACTTTGCAAGTTTGGAGATCCCTTCTGCATCTCCCAAAGAAGAATAGAGAAGCAACAGTCCACTCAGATCTGCTGCATGGCTAAGGCAATCTTCTGCCATATCTAACTTTCCAGAGGACATGGCAAGCTCCCCCAATTGCTTCCATTTTGATTCACTTTGATATTCTGTTGCTATTTCCTGTGCAACTTCAAGCCTTCCAAGTTGCAGAGACAAATCAAATTTGTAATCAGGATCAGTAGCCACTTCAAGAGCTTCCTCCANTAACTTCAAGCCTTCCAAGTTGCAGAGACAAATCAAATTTGTAATCAGGATCAGTAGCCACTTCAAGAGCTTCCTCCAGCATTCCTCGAGACTCGAGAAAACGAGCAACACTGTTAAGATGCTCCCTCGGAATTGTGGGCAAAATCTCATTTGCCCTCTGCAAATATCTACGCATAACAAGAGTCTTGTACTCTATCAAGCTAAGCAATAATGTATAGCTCATCACATTGAATTCTTTGTCAATTAGGTACACTCGACTCTGGCCG
>LPNX010177242.1:274840-335812 GCA_001517045.1 Pseudotsuga menziesii
TTCCAATATCTACCTTTTTCAAGGCAGGAGCATCATTAACACCATCGCCAGTCATTCCACAGATATGCTTCATACTGCGCTGCCAGAAACTCAAATTTGAAATATGAGTAAATTTNATAGATTTGACCATCTGGGAACGGCCGGCAGGTGATTTGACACAATTGTTCAATAGCTTTTTGAAACTTTAAATTGACTTGGCAAGTTTCGCACTCAACGCCTGAGAAACTATACTGAAAAGCAATCTCTGAGCTCCAACGAGCCTGCACTCTTGTCCATAAAGCGAATGATCTCGCTGCCCCTGATCCTGTACTTCAACTGCTTCAATTATCCCATCGTTTTCGCTGAAGCTATCCGCCATGCTCCCAAAATTACTGGATTTGATGAAAACCTGAACTTCTTATCATCTTTGTTGGATGCTCTTCCCACCNCATCCATTTTCCACCTTAGTCATTTTATTAGTTTTCTAGATTAGGATTATGTTATCACTTTCCTAGTGAATTATGCAGAATTTATCTAGGGCCCACTAGCCACTTGATGTGCCCTCATGCAAGAATTTAGGACCTCTAGATACCAATCCCTTGATTTTAGGAGCACGCTTAGAGTTACTGGGAGTCACTCCTTTGCTTCACCTGAGTAAAGTTAAGCTCCAATGGCCACTTTCAATTAGCCAAGTCTCCTAATGCACCTCCTTTGCATAGGATTTGCATGGGATTTGCATGATTTTAGGATAAAGGTGCCCATGCGCACCTACCAGCTCAGTTAACTTATTCTTAATTGATTAAGTTGTCTGGAGTTGCACTAGAGAAGTCTATAGTGGTGATTTTTCTTATGCTAGTCATCTCTACATTTAGGAATTCGAATCACTCCTGAGGTATTGAAATTTCCTCCTTTGTACTATGTTTTGTTCATACACAGATTAATGAATATTGTTTCCAGTTTATTGATTCCAATTCGTGTTTCTTCCATGATTAATTTCATAGTGCATTTTTAACAGTTTTTGCACTACAATTCATATTTATTCCTAATCCTTTTACTTTAAGGTATTATTCATCCTGACAATCTCCTGTGATTCATAATTTCAAAATACCAACACAAAGAGTAACTCCACCATGTTGGTGTTGCACTACTCTGATTTCCATGTGACCCCCACCAAGATTGCATTTTTTGATGTTTGCAAAATCAACCTCAACAGTATAAACTCCATTACCAAGGTCAACCGTAAACCCAAAATGAACCAATAAGCAATAGTCCACTACAAGGAACAAGCTTTCAATGATTCTAGATGGCCCACTATACATCTCGACCAGATTCACTTCCTTACCACATACTACAATTGGATTGTCATAAATCCTCAAGGTGTGAATATGTGCATCACACATCAAATCATCAATATCAATAATCATAGTCCAAGAATTAAAGTGACAATCTTGGGTATTCAACCCCTTGCAATTATCTACTAATATCAATGCAAGGTTTGAAATTTTTTTGATCAGTGTTATAGAACAACCACTAATCAACAACGTGCAAGTTGAAAACCTTTGAACTAAGACTGAAAATTCTCCAATTTACTGCATACTGAGCAATTTATGCCAACTCATCAATGGATTCAAGGTTGGGAGTCATTGAATTTTTATTATCTGTGTGATGCTTAGTTAGATGGACACTTCTAGTTGTAGCATCTACATTAGATATTGGAATCTCACAATTTTTATTGGTATTTTTACATGTATCTTTTACTTTAACTGGTTTTGATTCTACCTCAAATTTTCCTACTTCTAAATTTCTTAAATTTTAAATAAGTGGAAAGTGAATTGATATAATATCTTCTTAAGAACAAAGAGGTATTTGCTAGCTCCATTTCAGAAATATGCTCAATTTATAGATCTTTAGAGCATGCATCAATGCTCTTCTTCAAAAGATCCCTAACAGAACCATGATTCTCAACCTTCTTGAGTTGTTTTTTTATCACACATTTATTTCTAGAATTCAATCTCCCAAGAATGATGTTTTCCATTTCCATTACCATATAACTTCTTTCCTAGGTTCTCCCATATCTTCCTTCTACTGAGTGGTTGGTGATTCACTTTGATATGAGATCTATTAGTTCTACCATTATTGTCATTTCCACATATTATAATTATTTCATCCTCATAAGAATCAATCTTACCAAGGTCATCTTTGGTGTCAGGACTAGATGTTATTCTCAATTCTTTTCTTAGCTCATGGACTACACAGGACGTCTTGTTTTTATCCAAGTATATAGATATGGAGCTCAAACCAAGATTGTGACTGATAAACACAGAGACTTATTTACTAGTTGATAAAATGGTGGATCTCATTGAAGGCATATTCTCAAAACACAAGTAGAGAAAAGTTTGGCAGATTTGTTCTATGTCTTAGTTAAGATAATAGAGGAGAATATTGCTACAAGGAATTTGATAATTTTTTTACACATGAAGGAATTAAGCTCTGGAAGACTGCTCCATACACTCCACATCAAAATGGTGTGTTGAGCATATGAACCACAAAATCATGGAACATATAAGAAGCATGCTCAACACACCTAGGTTGGGAATCTAGGTTGGGTAATGGATTATGGATCGAGGTTTTTAATACAACTTCTTATCTAATTAATAGATCACCTACAACTACATTGGATGGACAAACTCCATAGGAGTTTTGGTCTGGTAAGCTAGTTGATTATTCTCATTTACATAGCTTTAGTTGTGATGCATTTGATCATCTGCCTAAATATAAGCGGTCAAATCTTGACCCAAAGTTAAAGAAATGTGTTTTTCTCGATTTTGATAATACAACATAGGGTTATAGATTGTGGTATCCTATTGACCATGAGGTAATTGTTAGCATAAATGTTATTTTTAATGAAAAATTCATGCAAAGGAAGGAGGTACATCAACCATTTGAGATTGTACATGTTGAAGTAGACATGAGTGAAGTGAAAATGAAAATGAAAATGAAGCTTTTAATCAGCATGAAGAACAACTAGTTCAATTGTCACAACTTAGAAGATCTACACGCCACAAGAGATTTCCAAAAAGGTGTTCTCCTAATTTTTAGTCTTATTTTGCTTTGTTAATTGGTGATGGTGAACCCAATTCATTTCAAGAATCTAAAGAAGTTGAGATTGTAGATAAATGGAGGAAAGACATGGATGAAGAAATGAAAAACACCTCACAATAATGAAATGCGGGAACTTGTGGATCTCCCACTAGGAAGATAGATTTTTGGAAACTAGTAAGAGTATAAAGTAAAGAAGAAAAATGATGGGTTGTTTGAACATTATAAATGTTGCTTGGTGGAAAAAGGATAAGTGCATAAGTTAGGTATATATTTTAATGAAAACTTATATTCAATTATAAAATTAACTACTATAAGGGTTTTACTTGCGCTTGTGGCAACACATGATTTAGGATTGGATCAACTAGATGTAAAAATTGCTTTCTCACATGGTGACTCGAGGTATAAATTTATATGGATCAGACTAAGGTCTATAAATAAAGAGGAAAAGAGCATTTGGTTTGCATACTCAAGAAATATTTTTATGGATTGAAACATGCACCACGGATGTGGTACATTAAATTTGACATTTTAATGGAGAGCCAAGGTTTCATTATAAGTGGAATTGACCATTGTGCATATTATAAGAGGTTTGACAGTGATGTTGGGCTATAGGGAAGACCCAGGTTTTATACCATTAACTTCGCACCAACAAAAGACCCATAGTGTTGGCCCTTTCGGCAACAACTTGCGAACAGGTTGCAGTCTCACCCGAAACAGCTACGAGGTGCCGCAGAATCAAGTTTCTGCAAGAAGAAGAGGGATATTACTGTACCTTTAGCTTCTAACAAATAATCATCATTAAATATATAGCTTTGATATTACTTATTTAGCTTCGCGATTAGATAAACAAACAGTGCCTTGCTTAACCCTTTACTGGGAATTCACAGTGAAGTTAGTATTTTGCAGTGATATTACTTATCAGTTATATATTTATCAATGCATAAAAGAACATAACATCAACACAACAAAACCACAACACACGATATAACATGGTTCACCCCCAGTTTAGGGGCTACGTCCACAGAACTGTGTTTTATTCAACTCTTTACAAAAACCACAGTTCTGATCTGCGCACTCAGCTGCAGATCCCTTCAAGTCCTCAAAGCCGCGCACATAGTTGCAAGCCTCTGCACACATAGCTGCAGATCTTCTTAATCTCCCAAAAACCCTCTGCGCACACAGCTGCAGAGGTCTTCCACGCACACAGCTGGGACTTAACCTTTCTTACAAACAAGCCTTAGCTTCACATCAATTCATCTTACATCAAAAGCCTAAACTGAATTCTTTACAAGAGTGCTTATTTATAGTGCACTTATTACAAAACCGTGGGCTTAAACCATGGGCACCCCGAACCCTAAACCTTGGACTTAAACCATGGTTTTATTACAAAAAGAAGTTTTTTACTCACCCCCGACACCCCTAATACTATTTTGAGTCGCAACTCCGCTTACAAACTTCCACAAAAACCACGAAGTTACCAAAATTAGGGACTGTTAAGGTGCGCGCCCCAACAGGCCCCTAAGACTCACCAATGTCCCCTCGCAGGACACTCTGCTGCTCTTCTGGTGAACAAACCTTGTTGAAAAATATGGTAAACTGCTTGTTTAGGCTGCGCATAATATCATCGGTTTCCTGATCCTTCTCCACCAACTCCTGCAATACTGCGGCTGATGCTTCGCTGGCATTTTCCTATGCAAATGCATCATATTCCTTTAGGACTTTGAGCTGGCTGTCCACAGCAGTACTCAATTCCAAAGCCTCACTGACAAGTGGCTGCATAGAATTTTCCAACACTATGGCCTTCGCTCTGCACGACTCAATTTCCTGCTGGAGTTCATTACTTTTCTTGACCTTGAGCATTTTCTGCATGGGAGGCAGAGTCTTAATTTCCGCTTTTACTGCATCTAGCTCTGTCTGTTGCTGCCTGATAATTTCTTGCAGTTGTCCTACTTCTGGATGTTCCTATAGGGTTGTCCAAGCTTCGACACTGTCTTCCAGCAGCTTTGCTACGCTGCTCACAATATCTGATATTTTCGCTGCTAAGGCTTGAATGTCTGCGCGGCGCTGCTCCCTGACCTCTGGGGGACTTTCTGGTTTGATGTGAAGTTGAAGCTCCGCAATATGGGACTCATGTTCTACTTTCAGAGTCTCTACCTGGTTGCGTGACTGTAGTGCATATTCCTTCAACTTGATTATCCTTCGCTCTAGTTCTTCTTCGACCTGTATGTCGAAGTCAGGGAGACTTCGGCACACCTCATCCACTACTCGCGCCAATGTGGCCTGCTTCCTTTCTGCTGCATTCTTCCTATGATCTACTTCCTACAGCTGTGCTGCAAGGTGCTCACTCTGTTTTATGGCCTTTTGTACCTGCGCGTGTGAGTAATTGTCTCGTGCTTGAATTTTCTTCATGATGGCCAGCTAACAAAGATGCAGCTCCGTCATAAACATCTTGGTGTAGTCTATTCCCACTATCATGCTCATCTGCAAGCAAGAGGCTGCATCGGTTATTATGAGAGTTGTGCTTGACACTTGTCCTCTGTTTTCTCTAGCCGGCCATTGCCTTATATCTGGCTACGCGTTTATTGGGGTACTGCTTGTTGCAGGGCCAGTCCCTGATTTTTCTGCTAATTCCTTCAGCTCCGAAATGTGCTTTGCTACGCCGATGATTGGATCAATATGCATAGCTGCAAATTCTGACCATTTCTTGGTGAGAACTTTTGTGGATTTCGACAGAGCCTGACCAAGCTCCTCACTTGTCAGGCTAGGCTCTTCGTCAATATCCTTTTCCTTCAACGCCTTCATTTTTTTTTCGGGACCAAGGTTTTCTCACTTCCTCTGCTTATGGTGACTTGCACTTATCTAGCCGATTAGGGTCTGAGGCAGTTTTAACCGAGTCTTCTTCTTCTTCTTCATTTCCACCATCTCCACCCTGGTCGCTTTCAGTCTATTCCGACTCAGTTTGTTCTTCACTGTCCTCTGGTGGGTCTTGCTGCAGCATCTAACTAGGGCCTGCGCCCACATTGGTAACTGGGGGAATTGGAATGGTGGGTTTTGTTCCTGCGTCCTTCAACCATTCAGCCGGCCACTGCTGAAATACCGCGAGGATGTCTTCTTTGGTTATGACATATGGTAACTTAAACCATTGATGCTTTAGATCTACGCGAGCCTGGATGAAAATATGATGCATGTCGGCGCTGAAGTTGGTTGCGTCGTCATATTGAGAGAATAGCTCATTAGTGAGTCGTGGTGTTTGCAGGATCTCATAGGATATGCTCATGGCGTAGAAGGTGAACACAGTGTTCATCATTTGCTGGGATTCTTTGTCCTGTGACACCCAGAGAGATGTGTACCTTGCTGCGCCAGGCATGTTCGGAGGCACAACGACAAACTGTGCCTCGATAGGTTCTTTCCACCCGATCAGTGCAATAAGTACTATCAGCCATGAATAGTGAAAGTGTCTACCTTTTTCCTGTGTGTCACGGGAATCCTCAAGGAATTCCTTTGCAATGTACGCTACCCAATTGTAACTGTAGCCTTTCGCACAGTTGGAAGCAATATTGATAATTGGGGCAGGTACTTCGCATGGTCTGCATTTCCTCATTAACTTGTAGGCTAAGAGATCTGCGGCGAAGCGAATTTTTTGATGCTGAATGGCCGAGGTTTGGTACCCTCGCTTCCCTTTTGTGAGCCCAAAGCGTTCCTTCATGCTGTGTGCTAGCTTTGCGTCTTCATGTTTTCCCAGAAACTCAGTGCTAGGGTCAGGCCCTTCCTTCAGCAGACCCATAATCCAGTGAATGAGTTCTCCATTGATAGTGATTTTCTGGTTTCTAATCCAAAGGTACCCATCATGCACCAGCGCAAATAATTGCTTGACCACCACGGTCACCTGCGTGCTGCGACCAAAGTGGGAAACATCGAGCATCTTCAGCAGACCAGCTTGATCCAAGCCAGCAGCCCATTGTTTCACTTCGAGTAATGATGCTCCAATCTCAGGTTATTTGACAAAGTGAAAGTATGTTCCTGGTGTGAACTGTGGAAACTTCCCATGATCATTCGTATCGTGGTCTGCATACTTAAGCCGATCTATTTTCCCGGTCATGGTCCCGACCAACTACACACTCGATGGCAGCGAAGGGGTGCGTAATGTGAACTTCTTTGTCCGTCGAGGCAGTTGAACCCCTGGTCAGACAGGCTGGAGATATGGTGGATGCGGCGGGACAACATTCTCATCCCCTTCAGGTGGGATCTCTACAGAACCAGACGGATTCATCTCGGGATCCTCCGGCGTTTTCCCTGATTGCTTGTGTCTATCTTCGTTCCGCTTAGAGCGAACTTCAGGCTTAAACTTTTTTCTGGTAGATCGTGTCTGCATTGGCTGGGTTGGTGCTGGAGGAGTCTCTTCGTGCGGTGTTGACATAGGTGGGTGGCTGAAAAGGTTCGGCAAACCCGTCTGCTCGAATTCTCTCAACAGTTCCTAAAACTCACGATCAGCTGACATGGATGCAATGTTAAAACTCAAGGAAATGCGAAATGTGAACTTCACCGGTGTGGGTGCCTTTTTATAGAATCCATCAACTAAATCTATCATAACTGTGCATTAATGATACTGAATCAGGCAGAGATCTTGTCCAAACGACGGTAGATTTGCCAAGAGCGCATTAATACAAGCAGTTAATACAGAGAATGTACCGGCGCCGCCAAATTTGATTTCTTCTAATGGTCATTGTTTAAGTTTCGACAGATCTGTCCTTCTTCGACACAACCAGTAACTCTGGCTGCGCCATAATAAGGATATTTGACATCTACTGACACCAGCTTCGACATGGCTTCGAGCTTCTACCCACAACAGAATGTCGTCCACAGCCTTAATGATTCCTTTTATTTCTAAGAACTTCATCGGACATAAGTCCTGATACTCATGGAGAAGTTGGGTCACCTTGCTCATCATTGCTTCCTCCCAATAATCTCCAGTGGTAGCATACGTAGGGTTTTCCTCTGCTCCAATGTTTACGGTCTGCATCTTTAGGGGCTGAGTCACTTCAGGTGCTTCGACTGCTGGTCCATGTACTTCGCAGTGTCCTTCTGACTCAGGAATGTTAATGTTGCGTGGATCGTCATCCTCATCAATTGCGAGGTTATAACATTCTACTGCATTGGCTTCTTGTTCCTTCCAATCCGGTTGGTATTCTGCTATTTCTTGATCATCAAATACTTTAGTATGGAACAACCTAACAGCTGCGTCCAAAGTAGGAGAAACCTCATTAATAGAAAATGTTAGCACAAAACTATCAACAAGACTGTCCCAACTTACAGTACCGTGGCGAAGCTCGACCTCCGCATACCAGTTCTTTGCTATAGGTTCCAGGGTGTGCACAAACCTATGTACCCATTCTTCATGAGGTACATGCTTCCATGCTTCGTAGCATTGCTCTAAATGTCCCTGAGGACTGGTCGTACCATTAAACATGCTTTGCACCTCCTGTGGTCGATCCATGAATCTCAGGCGAAGGGACTGTTGACAAACTTCCCAACTATGAATGTACTTTTTGTGGCCATTCCACCATCTGGCTGCTATGGCTCTGAAAGCTTAATCCAAAGTCTCCATTTTCTATGAGTCTGGTACCTGCTCTGAGAACTGCACAATAAATTATTCTGGGTCTGTCAAACCATCAAAAATAGGTAAGGTTCTTGTCTATGAGCCAAGCCATCTGAGAGACTTGGTAATTCTGGCACATCGATGTCCATGTAGCTCATACAGTCTATTCTGCCAATTCTCTAGGCCATCATCTGAATCTGTCATGCAGGAGTTGTCACACTGCCAATCCATGATAACTTCGGCATAGGATCAACATAATCTTCTTCCTTCGCTGTGATATTGTAGATATGGTCCAAAACATCCTGGTCTTCATCTCTTACTGGATCGGTGTACCTCTCTCCTTGAGAAGGATCCAATGGGACTATGACTCTCAGTCCTTTCCCTTCGAAATTCATCTGCCTCTTCTTCAGGTTGATTACTACATCATTATCTATTGCCCATTCAATGCCTAGCAGTGCTGGATAGGGGTTACTGTCATCAATTATTTCAATTACCTCGAAGTCTGCTAAGGTACTGACTCCATCAATATCTACTGATACACTAGGGAGTCTTCCTAGGGGCACATTCTTCTGCTGATTGGCTAATCTCAACTGTATATGGGACCATTCCAGAGTAGGTTTTCCCATTTGTTCCCATGTCTGCTTAGTTAAGACATTTACTTCTGATCCTAGGTCCAAGATGACATCAGTCATGTCATATTCTCCTATCTGAGCATTCAATCTCATTTCCCTACCAGTTCGTCTGACTCTATGAACAGTTTTTTCCTTACCAGAACTTCGCTGAGGTTCGCAAGAAGCAATAACTTTCTACAACTCATTTAAAGCATTTTGATTTCTCAAGAGCTTCATACAACTCTGTAAAAAGGAGGACAGTGTATTTACTTTATCCGTCGAAGCTTCTTGCAGTTGCGACTGCTGCTAAGGCTGTTGCGCAGGTACTACTGATGTGCTGGGGTCAGCAAAGTCTCTCTTGGCTTCCATAAATGTCTCTTTTTCTCTTTCAACATCAAATGCTGGGATTTTTTCTGGGGCCTTGCGAACCCAAGCCTCGGCAGGTTGTTTCTCCTTGTTCTACACTTTCGTCGTAGCTCCACTCCTGGTAACAACATTAATGACTGGGACAAGTCGTTGCTCCATAGCAATCAGCTGAATATTCTAAGTAGGGGCACTATTTCTTTCTTGAATCTTCGCTATCAGCTGTGGGAATTGCTCAATCACATGGTCGACAGCTTTGCAATATCGACATGTCATAGTTGGGTTCCGACAGTCTCTAGCTAGATGTCCTGCCTGGTTACAGTTATAGCACACAACCTGGCCTCGACCTCTGCCAGCCATACCAGCACGACCACGACCTCCAAAAGCTCCGCGACCTGATGTACTACCACGGTAACCATATCCATCATTGCCTTGACCATCATTTTGTACCCGATAAGCATCATAAGTGCATTCTCTCATGAGGTCAAAGTTGCGACACTCATCTTCATTGTGTCCCACTGATTTACAGAATTTACAATAAGGGTTCTTAGGTACTTTCACATACCTCTGCAGAAGATAGGAGTCTTCAAGTCAACACTGACCAGTTGTCCTACAAATCTCACAATATAGAACACTAGGGTTGAACGGGTTTGGTGCACTAGAATTCAGGAAATTTCTTACCGCAGGACATTGTTCCTTGTCGTGACCCTCTGTCTGACATCGTGTACACCAAACCTCTTCGTGACTAGCTTTCCCTTTTTTCATATCGCGCAGCTCCAGAGCCATCGATGCCAACTATGCTTGTATTTGAGCGATACCAGAATTATCTTCGACAGGGGCTGTTTCAAGCTTCATAGCGATTTCCAGAGCCTCTTGCTGATCCACAACCTTCTGTTGCATGAGTGGAGTCCTGATGTGCGGTAACAAAGCTGCGATGAACCATTCCTTATGCTGCGTTGGTCCAATAGTGAAACTGACGTGGTCTAGCAAAACTTTGAACCTCTAATCAAAGTCCCACACTGATTCTCCTCGCCTCTGCTGGATTTCCTTTAGCTCAGTGATACACTGCGACTCTGATTTTGGCTTCTTAAATTCCTTTATCATTGCTACTTTTATATCAGCCAAGACATGGTTCTCAGTGCAGGAAAACTTCATGAACTAGGTCAAAGCACGGTCTCTAAAAGAAGTAACCAGCTGCGCTCTTTTTGAGTCTTGATCCGTAGTGTTCTTAGCAGTCCACACTACTTCGCATAAGAACCAGAACTGTTCTGGATCCTCTGATCCAGTTCCTTTGAAAACAGGGAGCTTAATGTCGTCATTCATATGGGCCATCGTGGATCTAAGGGGGGAGGGAGGGGGACTGGTAGTAGGCGGGGGGGAACTTACTGGGGTAGACTGACCTGTGACGGGAATACTTGGGCTAGGGTTACTTTCAGACTGCGATGGGTTCTCAGGGATAATAGGTCTTCGCTGCGGGGTTACCGAAGGGTTTCCAACAGAAGGGTTTTTTTGGGCTTTGAGGCTGCTAGACTTACGGGGTTAGACTTGGTATTCTGACCTAGGGTATAGGACTCAAAATTTCTCTTGTACCTTTTGCCACTTCACAGCAAACCACTTTGCTCGTCGAAGGTACTTTCATTTGCAAACATAGATTAGTAATACTAAATCTAACAGTCTGATTCAATGAGCAATATACCTTTTTCAACCAATAGCATTTTAATTATCAAACTAAATGAATTTAAGTACTTACCCCTTGGTCCTTTGAAGAACTGTCGTTCGACTTCGTTGAAGGACGTACTTGTGTCAATGGCGAACTCTGTCACAAATGCTTCAAGGGTTCGCGTTGTCCAGAAATCAATAGCGCGGGATATCTCGTTGTTCGCCCTTTTCAATATATTAATTCTTGCGGGGGTCCAATCAGGAAACTGACCTTCTGGAAGTTCGTCCTTCTCTCTGTTAACCTGGATAACCACTAGTGCAACTCTATGTGGATACTAACAAAGAAAATTTCATAAACATCAGAAAAAACATACTTTTGTAAAAAGTCGTTTGCACTATGACGCAGATCTTTGTTCTCTTGTACAGCAAAGTTCAAATAGGTCTCTTCAATCCAATCACCGATTTCTTTCACTGAGGGTCTCCAAAACATAGCCCTCGAGGTACGACGTAAACCCCTCTTGAGCAGATACTGAGTTCAACTGGCAATGGAACCAATTTGTTGGGCTATAGGGCAGACCTGGGTTTTATACCATTAACTTTGCACCAACAAAAGACCCACAGTGTTGGCCCTTTCGGTAACAACCTGCGAACAGGTTGCAGTCTCACCCGAAACAGCTATGGGGTGCCACAGAATCAGGTTTCTGTAAGCAGAAGAGGGATATTACTGTACCTTTGGCTTCTAGCAAATAATAATCATTAAATATAGAGCTTTGATATTACTTATTTAGCTTCGCGATTAGATAAACAAACAGTGCCTTGCTTAACCCTTTACTGGGAATTCACAGGGAAGTTAGTATTTTGCAGTGATCTTACTTATCAGTTATATATTTATCAATGCATAAAAGAACATAACATCAACACAAGAAAACCACAACACACGATATAACGTGGTTCACCCCCAGTTTAGGGGCTACATCCACAGAACTGTGTTTTATTCAACTCTTTACAAAAACCACAGTTCTGATCTGTGCACTCAGTTGCAAATCCCTTCAAGTCCTCAAAGCCACGCACACAGCTGCAGGCCTCTACGCACACAGCTACAGAGGTCGTCCACGCACACAGCTGGGACTTAACCTTTCTTACAAACAAGCCTTAGCTTTGCATCAATTCATCTTACATCAAAAGCCTAAACTGACTTCTTTACAAGAGTGCTTATTTATAGTGCACTTATTACAAAACCATGGGCTTAAACCATGGGCACCCTGAACCCTAAACCCTGGACTTAAACCATGGTTTTATTACAAAAAGAAGGTTTTTACTCACCCCCGACACCCCTAAGACTATTTTGAGTCGCAACTCCACTTACAAACTTCCACAAAAACCGCGGAGTTACCAAAATTAGGGACCGTTAAGGTGCGCACCCCAACAAGTGACAAATTTATTATCTTTCTATTGTATGTTGATCATATGTTGGTTGCAGGCCCCAACATGAATAAAACCATTCATCTTAAGGCATAGTTGGCTAAGACATTTGGAATAAAGGATTTAGGAGCGACAAATAAAATTAGAGGGATGAAGAAACATTGAGACAAACATGTAGGAAGATATGGTTAAGTTTAAATTCATATATAGAAAATATTATGCAAATCTTCAATATGCAAAATGAAAAAACATATAGCATTCCACTTCCTACATAGTTCAAGTTGTCTTTGAAACAATGTCCTACAAGCATGTCTTGTTTACCATATTCGTCAGCAATAGGTAGCCTTGTGTTCGCCATGGTGAGCACCAAATGAATATTTCCCAAGCAGTGGGAGTTATTAGTCAATTCGTGTTGAATCATGTTAAGGAGAATTGGAACGGTATGAAGTGGATACTCATATATTTAAGGGTCACTTTAGATGCTACTCTTTGATATAGATCAATATATTTACAAATTAAAGGTTTTGTATAATTTTATTTTGGTGGAGATAAAGATGGAAAAAATTATATTGCAAGATATACCTTGTCTCCTACTAGTGGAAATGTAAGCTAGGCATCTAATTTGAATACAATAATGGCCTTATCAATGAGTAAGTAATAATATGTGGCATCAACTTAGGACAAAAAAGAGGCAATATGATCCAACCAGCAGTTGGGCATGTTGTTGAACTTCAACAAAGTCTATCACCTTGACTACTTCAACTACTCCGACAGGTTCAATATCGGCTTCGACAAGTCCGAACCTAGACACAATCGACTTTGACAACCTTGATAGGTTTCACGCCTGAAATACAACATTTTGACATGCCTTGTTGGCACTGATGATTGTCAAAAAACGACAAATCAACTATTTGTCTTCTAGTCACCTGCGACGGTTGAAATTTTGAACCGTTGTAACCTCTTTTGTAACTAAACGTAACTGGTAGTCACCCAAGCATCTCAGCATTCTATATAAATAGGTACATTATTGTAACAATCATTGATCCTTCATGGAGAAGAAGTAATAATAGAAATTGGTTCAAATTCTTTCATATTGTTTGTGTGCATACTTTCTGTTGATATAGTGTATTTCATGCTTTACTTTTTCTTTTCCTAAGGTTCCACCATAACAAAACTCGACTCATTCAATTGACTGTTATCCACAGCATGCACCCGGGCACGACTTGGATCATTGGTATCAGAGTTGTTTCTTGTTCAAATCTTAAGTTACATCAACACTTCCATCAAATTTATTTAACTTATGCATGTTCAAACACACTCGCAAACTCAACAAAAAAAGCAGACACTTCTTTCGACTTCAAAAAAGATGGCCGAAGAAGCAGAAAATAGACATCCAATTGACGAGACAGAGCAACTCATAGAAAAAGTACTGGCTCGCTAGTGCACCGAATTGTTTGGCCAATTCAGCGATATTCTCATGCAATTCACTTTGAACTCCGGGGAATCCTCGATGTGACCTCACTCCAATAAAATCACTCCCTTCAAAGTGAAAATGAATCTGGACATACCAAATCTTGAAGGAAAGATTGATGCGGAATCCATCGACAATTGGGTATAATAACTAGAATCTTACTAGTCTGTGAATCAACTCTCCGAAGATTAAAATATCACCAATGCATCCTTAAAGATGTCAACCTCTGTACACTGTTGGTGGGAGAATCTATCGACAAAAATGGAAAAATAAGACGACCCCATAGACACATGGGTAAAATTTGTTGAATACGTCTAAAAGGAGTTCTACCCACCCAAGTACCTTGAACAACATGATAAGAAGTGGCAAAAGCTAAGGCAATGGAAAGACCAATCCGTGCAAAGTTACACCGATGAGTTCTATCGACTCATGGCTAGACTTAGCATCCAAGAAGAAGAAAAATTGCTTGTCATGAAGTACGTCAACAGATTATCCTCGTACATTCAATAACGAATGGATTTTCTGACTGTTAGTATGCTTACGGATTCATTTCATTATGCCATCAAGCTTGAAGCTAAAAAAAGGAGGAAAAGCACATTTTGCAAATAAGACAACAGGTCGAACATCCAACAAGAAGTCATCAATCAACTGTGAAAAGTCAAATCACCCTTCTCAGCCAACTCCTCCAAAGCCTTATTATCAGAAGAATAAATTTTTAAAAAACAAGAAGGATTGCAACAAACAAGCTCCTATCAATAAATGGTGTGATTATCACAATTCAACATGGCATGATACGTCAAAATGCAAAGCTCGGAAGAAATTTTTGGTGAAATTGTCAACCTCCAACTTGCTCGATAGAACACCTTTAGAATCTTATCCAAATGCAGTAACCCTCTTGGTTTCGACTTCGACAACTCTGACAGACTCAACTTTCATCGACGAGGAGGAACGAGAATGCATGTTCCATACATGGATATGGGTTCAGAAAAATCCATTACATCTAATTATGGATAATGGTATCCAAAAGAACTTCATCTATGAATATCTTGTGAAGAAACTTGGTCTTGTCACCACTCCACATCCTCAGCCTTACAATATCAGTTGGATTAAGGATGGATAGGAGATAAGGATCACACGCCAATACAAAATCACCTACTTCATTAAGTCTTTTGAAGATGAAGTACTTTGTGATGTGGCGCCGCTTTTTGTAGCTGATGCCTTGTTTGGGAAACCTTACTTGTGGGGTTGAAACGGTACATATCAGTCATGGCCTCAGAAGATGATTGCCAAAATTTAGAATCAATGGTACGTCATACCAAAGTGACAACCCACATCAACGGTTTCTATGATAACTGCCAAACACACAAATAATCTTATCAACCATGCCCAGAAGTTTGCATTAATTATGATAAAGCCTTGGCATTCTAGAAATACTACAACAATGAGTCAACTCATCGACCAATGCCTCTCTCGACAACAAAAGTGGATCGAAATCATTCTTGAGGAATACCGAAACATATTTCAAAAGCTGAAAGGAGTACCTCTGCATTGTCAGGTAAAACACTCCATTGAACTTGTTCCTGGTTCTTTATTACCTAACACATCTGTTTAGAAAAGATCCATTCTCAAGAACGAATAAATTTGCAAGAAAATCTAGGATTTGATCAACAAGGTTCATTTCCACCCCAGCTCCTCTCTTTGTGGAAGTCCATTCATCCTAGTTCTAAAGAAATACAGGACTTGGTGCATGTGCATCGACTATCGGGATCTCAACAAGATTTCGGTAAAGAACAAATACCCTCTTCCATGAATAGATGAACTCATCGATAGTATGAAAGGTGACAAGTTCTTTACGAAACCCGGCCTTAAGTTGTGATATCATCAAGTTTCGATTGAGTCCACCAATGTATGGAAAATGGATTTCAAGACCAAGGAAAGATTGTTTGAATGGTTAGTCATGCCTTTCAGCACCTACAACCTTCATGAGATATATGGATGACCTTCTATGACCTTTCATCGGCAAGTGTGTCATTGTCTATCTCAATGATATCTTGATTTTCAGTCGATCATGCGAAGAAATTGTCAAACAACTTCGACAAGTCTTCGAAACTCTCCAACAACATCGACTATATATGAACATGGACAAATGCTCATTTGTGATGACCAACATCAAATATTTGGGGTATGTAATTGACTCTATAGGCATTCATGTTGACCCAAAAAAAGTACATATCCTCAAAGATTGGCCCATTCCTCAAAACATTCATGAACTGATAAGTTTTCTTGGTTTGGTGAATTTCTATCGATGGTTCATGCTTGGATTCAGTCACATCTCATGGCCTTTGAATCAGTTGACTAAAGGAAATGGGAAAACTATCTTCAAATGGACACTGACACAACAACAAGCTTTTGAACAAATAGAAAACAAGCTTTGTAATACACCAGTACTTGTGTTACTTGATTTGCATCAGCATTTTGAGATTGAGATGGATGCATTAGACTATGGCCTCGACGCAGTGATCACTCAGTCGCGTCACCCAATCGCATTTCAATCCAAAACTTTCAATGAAACTGTTAAAAGGTATTCAACGTATGAAAAAGAATTGTACCCCATTGTGAAAGCTCTTAAGAAATGGAGACACTGCATTCTTGGAAAGGAAACACTCATCCTCACTAATCATAAACCTTTGCAGTTCGCTTTGTACCAGTCGAAACTACAGACAAATCGACAACTCAAGTGGATCAATTACCTTCAACATTTTTAGTTGGTAATTAAATATATGAAAGACAAAACCAATGATGCAACCAATTGTCTCACTCGACCACCAATTACTCTACTTTCTATTGGAGAAACCCACCAACAAATCCTCGTTGACAGGGGTTCTCACTCCGTCGATGCCCAACCAGTGCAATCTCCCTGAGCACCGGCCCAGACAAGGTTTACCCTGCCCAGCAACGTTCATGAAGCAGATGAAGTCTCACCCGACATGTTCAAGGGAGAGCTGTCGGAACCGAGTTTCTGGCAGTGGGGACGAAGGATATGGGGATTCAATAGGGAGACACCATAACTACTAGATCAGAGCTTTTCCATCAACATTAATTCATTTCCACAACTTGCAGAGTGCATATAGAACTTATGTAGACATTATTGATTCATTTCCACAGCATCATACATGTGTCACAATAAATACCACATCATTGTTTATCAAACATATCAACTCATAGTGCAACAGAGCGTAACAAACTTGAAGATAGATCACATCAATATAGCAGAAAGATATTAAATCATAGCAACATCATAACCAATCAGGTCGCAACATCATAACAGATTAGATCGCAGTAGTGATAAAAGACAAGATTTGTGCAACAATTGTCATATCATATTAATCTTACGCAAAGGATCCAAATTACACCATTCTTCTCCAAAACCAGAGACTGCATACATCAGGAAAACCTAGATAAATCGTATATACACAGGAAATTCTTCAAAAACCTAATCGCACTAGACCTTAGGCAATAATTATCCTCTACTGCGATTCTCCTATGATGATCATAATCCTTCTTTTTTCTCTTTCTCTCCTTTTCTTCCTCTTACTACTTGCAAAACTAGATCTATAAATAGGATTGTGCCTTTACATTGAGGTTCCACTTCTAACTAACTTATAACTGTTAATGACCTATTGCATCAAAACTTGGTCAAATAATATATAAAATATTCAAAGCGGTTATTCTTCTGCCCATCGCATTGATCTAGCCTTGTGCGGTACCGCGTGAGCTTGCGTAGCTATCGCGATGCTGCGCAACTCGCTTACCAAAACCCCTACCAACAGGCCCCCAACACAGTCTTGTAGCTCGTCCCCGAGCCATGTCAGATTGACAGGGTATGTGCCGACGTGCATGCCTTGAAATCTTTGAATTGTTGCGTGATCTCACGAACATGAAGCTGGACTTTGTCGGTGGTACTCTGACAATTAGTCAGATCCTACTGCACTGGGTGCTCTTCTCTAGCCTTGTTGTCGACCATTTGTCAATTCTCTTGTACTACCTATAGTGTGGTGTCTGCTTTAACAACCAACTGTCCACCGATTTCTTGAAACTCATCATGTTGGGTGCGATGCTTTTGTTGGCGTTCCTGTGCACTGGCAGCTCGCTATTGTAGGTCCTTCAATTCCTTAGCCCGTGTAATCTGTAGCATTAGTGGCATGGCCCTCAGTGAAGTCTTCAAGATCGACAGTTGACCTTCGCCTTCTTGCACTTGCACAGTCAGCTGATCAAGTTGCTCATCCTGGACAATGCTCTACCAAAACTATGTTGTCGCCTCCATAATGGTTTTGGCCTCCTTCTCCATGCTTTCGAACCAAGTTGTGATATCTTCAATGGAGGCCTTTCGTTCCACAACCTACTGTGGCAGCATCATAGTTTGTTCCAGGGCATTGAGCATCAGGTTGGTATATTAAATTTGAACAATAGTTTGGCCCAATCGCTTGGCCTTTTCGATTGGGGTGAGATTGGTCGTGTTCTCAAAAATGTGCTAGCAAGATTCAGAAACAAATTGCTCAAATTCGCCACACCGGGAACACAGCTACGCCTGTTCAACAATCAAGCAGTCTTGCACCTTTTTTCAAATCAGTAATCTCTTCAGCAGCCTTTCGCTACAACTCAGCCTGTGTCACCTTTAAGGCATTGATCTCTCACACTCTTTATTCGTCCAGCTACACCCGGACCTGATGCAGCTTGTCTGCCTATTTATGCAGCTTTGTTGCGATGCTCTAAGACTAGACATAGCCCTCAGTTAGTTCTTTCTGTCGTTCCACCAATTCCAAGGTGAAAACATGTTGCAACTCTACTAACGCCATAGTGGACTGCTTGTTCAGATCCAAAGCCACACTTTGGATTGGTCGCAACAACTAGTGAACTTCCTCATTTCCTGTGTCGATTGCAGTCGGGGGAACTTGCACATTCCTATCCCAGTGCTCAGTGTCGATTGACGAGATGTCCTGCATCATGGGTTGCACAGATGTCTGCCTAGAAACAATACCAACAATTGAATCTAATCGATCTCTTACCACACCGAATTCTTCATGGTTGGACTCAGGGATCGCCTTTGTCCCAATCGTGGTTGAGTCAGTAACCGCTTTGATAAGCCAATGCAGTTGGTCCTCCATCCCCGACCTGGTACCACTATCTGCTTCATATTCTTGGAGCCATTTGGTGCAAGTCTCCTCCCGCATGCATTGCGCTACATCCTCAGGGTCTGTCAACAACTTGTTGTCATAGTCGTGAGTGCTCAGCTCCTGCTAGCCAGGCTCTTCTGGGGCATCCGGTGGTGGCTCATTAGATAGTTCCTCCTGACTAACTGAGTTTCACCACTCTATCAACCACTCTTGTACAATGGAATCCAATTATTCTCTCGTGGCCTTGTAAGGCAAAGGTAGCCACTGTCGGTCGGGGTCCCGATGCGCCTGAATGTAGATAGAGTGGGGCCCAATGGAAAACCAAATGATCCGCTGATACTTGGTCGCGGCATAAGGAGAGTCTCAGGGAACAACAATAGCTATGGCTTGCAATGCTTCCCAATAAACCCAAAAGTGAATGGCACAGTCCGCCTGTCGACTAGGCTCTTCAACCCACCATAAGCTCTGATATCGTGCACCTTGGCGCACCTTCGCCGCATTAACCGCCATTGGTTGGTAGTCCTCAGGTTCCATCTAGGTGATGAGGGCAATAAGGATCAACAACCAACTATATGAAAATGGTCGCTCAGTCTAAGTAGCCAAAGCGTCTTCTAGTAATTGATTCAACAAGAATAAGGACCAATTCATTTATACACCCTCCACACACTTATGGGCATAGGCGACAACACCTGAATTGCATTGGAATGGTCGATTTCGCCGAACAATCTTGGTCACCAGAATCCTTGCACCGATGTGCACAACCTGTCAATTTCCCTAAACAATCTTGCTCGCTAGAATCCTTGCACCGATGCGCACAACCTATGAGTTAATGCTATCAATGCGATAAGCATGACCATCATGTTGTAAACCAAAGCACTCCTTCAGCTACTTGGAAAGCTTTTTATCCGTATCCCTCCCATGGATATACTACGTCGGATCTTCCCCGACCTTCGGTAAGCCTGTGATGCTTGCAATCAAATCTACAGGAACCAGGATGGGTGTATTCAACCACGGTGTCCCTTCATGAAAACAAGCCAATAGTTGCTTTACACATGCATGGGCTTCATTCAATCACCCAAAATGAGGCATATTGATGAGCCCCAACAATCTAGATTGGTTTAACCCACTCGCCCATGGTTTAGGAATTCACTGAATGAGGGCACCAGGCGCTGTTAGGACTAATTCATAGGGCTTTTCCTTGACATCTTTAAGCAATATCAAGTCATAGTCTTTAAATTTCAACCTGATCAATGCAGGGATGATGTCGACTGAGCACTTCATCCCCTCCAACAAGGATGGCAATTTTGGTGGATACTTCTGACTTTTTGACAGCTGCCTTGGCTTGGCTCCAAGATGCATAGGAGCAACATATCCCAAAATGTTATGAATAGAGACACCCTGAGGTGCCGCAAACTCAAATAGCTCCCGATCTCGACGGTCCAGTCTGTGCAGTGCCTTCTCCTTGCATTCTCACCGACATGCAAGTTTTCCTCTTGTACGGCAGCATGGGACTGGGCCTCTGGGCCTGCTACTTCCGCTTGGGAATGGACGATGAGCCGACTGAAATGCTCATAAATTCTTATTTAACAGCCGTGGGCCAAATAGGGGACTCATACTCACTTGAAATCTCAATGGCGTCAAGGTTGTTCAGCATGCCTCACACCTCAAACCTTAAAATGCACTCGACAACTCTAACTTGCAACACTACAACTCACCACACTGCACAATTCTCCCTCTGCTTCACACTCTGCTCGCTCAACTGAACAATGCCCTTATGCATCCCGCACAATTTTTATAGCCACCCCCAAATCAAAACTCATCATTGCTAAATCTATTATCACCATTATTACTAAATCTAGTATTAATGACGCCAAATTTGTTGACAATCCTACTCCTCTAACGATCGGATCAATCATTAATGTGGGTCGCTTCAACAAGCACTACTGGCCAACTATTTTAAATACCTACATTTATTACTTGATTTGACCAACCCATAGCCCTACAACTGTCGCAAGTGGTCAACCAGTCATCGCTACAAACTTTAACCCTGCGCAGCCTCTCCCCTAGGGCTAGCCTTATTGCTCTGAACAAAAATCTTCATTTTTTTTTTACAGCGCCTCAAGTAGTGCGCATCGTCGGCCCTGGCCTATATGGCTTCAAGCGACTTCCATTGACAAGCGTCGTTAATACTGCGCCATCTAATTGTTGTAATTGAACTGCACTGCCAGAAGTAATGGAATGAACAAGGTACGGACCTAACTAGTGAATTTGCAACTTACCAGGATGCTTGATAAACTTACTGTCATATAACAGCACTAGATCACCTTTTGTAAACTGTTTTTTTCTTAATGTGGAAATCATGCCATGGATTCTATCGATCCTTCACAACCTGTTGGTGGAAGCCAGCAATAAAGTGGTCTTCTTCAAGCTGAACCAACTGCGCAACATGCTCTTCTAATTCTTCTGCATCATCCATGCCCAACGTCACGGCAATGCGCAGACTAGGAACAATATACTCCATGGGCATGACTTCCTCTTGCCCATAGACCAGCTTAAATGGTGTCTGACCATTAGCCATTTACAAGTAGTGTGATAGGCCCATTGCACTGCTGGAATTTTTAGGTCCCCGTCATCGCGGTTAGTGTTACATACCTTAGTCAACATTGTTTCCAAGACTTTGTTGAATGCTTCAACGGTCCCATTCGCTTATGGATGGTATGGTGTACTCCTCTTATGTTGCACCTGCAACTCCTTAGTTAGCGCACTCATAGTCCGGTTGATGAAGTGACTACCCTAGTCACTCATCAAGATCCTAGGACACTCAAACCATGTCACAATGTTTTCAAAGATGAACCTCGTTGTTGTCGCAGTGATGCAATCCACAACTTGTGCAGCTTCCACCCACCTAGTCAAATTGTTGGTTGTAGTAATGATGTATCGCGCACCAGTCTGCTTCCCTGGTGGATTAATAGGACCCACAAAATCCACAGCCCATTTATCAAACGGTTGCAGAGTCACTTGTGGTACCAATGGCATCTCATCCCTTCGCGATGGTTTACCGACACGTTGGCAGACATCATAGCTCCTTGCATAGTCTATGACATCATTATGCAACGTAGGCCACCATAGTCTGAAGCGCAACACCTTCCGCGCAGTAGCCCATCCTCCGTAGTGGCCTCCCGCAATTCTTGCATGTGCTTCTTCGAGAATGGGACCCTGCTAATGCGGTAAAATATATAGTTGCAAGATTTCATCCGGTCCAATATTATATAACTGTCCCGTGATTAATTGAAAATCGAAAGCCTTTACTACCAGCTACTTCTTTTGGCTAGTCGACATGTCCTCCGAAGTGACACCAGTGACCAAAAACTAAATAATGGGTGCATAGTGATCCCCTGTGATGTTAACATGAAACAATTGTACATCTGGCAATCCGTCATCAATATTGGTCGGTTCTTCACCATTCTCGATGCAAGATAGATGATCTGGACCAGCGTTTAGTCACCCTAGCTTCACAACTATGGCAAAATCAAACTCCTAGAAGAGTCATAGCCATTGACAGATCTTCCCCCCGAACACAGGCTTATTGACCAGGTATTGCAAAGCAGAATTATCGGTGAACATCTTGAAATGTCTGCCCAATAAGTAGTGCCAGAACTTTTGCAATGCATAAACCATCGCTAAGCCTTCCCTTTCCATCATTGTATAATTTCGTTCAACAAATGACAGCTTCCTACTAGCATATGTGATTGGGTGATCCAGGTGGCCCTCACCTAGTTGCATAAGAACGACCCCCAGCACAATAGAAGAAGCATCAACATTCACATGGAACTCCTTATTCCAATTAGGAAAAACCAGTATGGGCACAGAGGCCATCTTGGATTTCAAAGTGTCAAAGATTCCTTGACATTCCTGAGTCCATTCATAAGCTACATCCTTCTTTATTAGTTTCTCCATGGGGGCAGTAATCGCAGCGTATCCTTTGATAAAGTTGCGATAGTATTTGGTATGCCCCAGTGTGGCCCGAAGCATCTTGACATTCGTCGGTGGTGGTAAACTGAGGATTAGTGCGATCTTCTTTGGATCAACCAACAGACCTTCTTTGCAGACTATTTTCCCCAGTAGCATGCCAAATGGTGCACAAAAAATACACTTTTTAGAATTTAAAGCAATCTAAAGCTGTCGACACCTTTCTAGCATCAGTCGCAAGTTGTCCAGATGGTCCCTAATTAGTCCATAGACAGTCCAGTCATCCATATACACTTGCAGGAATTTCTGAATAAAATATTTAAATACAATGACAACTATGCAAGAGAATATTGCTAGTACATTCTTCAGCCCAATTGGCATGACTGTATATTGAAAATATCCCCACTTGGTGACAAACGTAGTCTTATGGCGATCCTCCTTCGCAATCCGAATCTAGTGGTATTTTGAAAAGCCATCCGTGAAAGAATACATCTCCTAGCCGCCTATGCCTTCAAGAACTTCGTATGTAAAAGGGGTCAGGAATGGATCATGCACGCATGCATCATTCAACTTCCTTAGGTCGACACAAATGCAGATTTTTCCCATCTTTTTATCCTATACCACCATAGGACTTATCCATTCAAATTCCTCTATAGGCTCATTGATCCCACCATCAAGCATCTGGTCAATCTCAGCCTTCACATAGTCCTTGTATCGTGGATCCAGTCGAAACGGCCTCTATCGCACCGGTTTGGCATCTAGTTTTAACATGATTTTCATCTCCCCCAGGTCTCCTAAAATTCCCTTCATCTCTGAAAACAGTGTCAGAAAAAGGTCCTGGAATTCAGGTAGCAGGTCCATGATCTTGGCCATGGTCTCCTCGTCCCAGTAGTCTTCGACATTGGAAAATTTTGGCTTCTCTGTCGAGCCAATGTTGATTTTTCATATCCTTAACGGCTGACTCATCGACTCCGTCACTATGTCTGGGGCTGCAACATCATGACTTCCTTATGACTCTGGAATATTAACATTCTGTAACTCATCATCATCTTTAGGCTCCCCATATAAGTTGTAGCTGGTCATCATGGATTGGATGGAATAATGCGCATGCGGATCATCGGGATAGGCGACAGGAGTGAGCTTGAGTACAATGTCGCAAATGATTTGTAAAGAATTGCATACCTCTAGGTTGAAATCCTGAAAACTAAATGTCTGCGTAAAACAAACAGACAATTCCTCCCAAGTGGAGATAGTTCTACACAACTCTGCCACCACATACCAAGATCTCGGCATTTCTTCCAGAGTGTGAATGAAAGTGTGGAAACATTCATCTCTAGGTCACAACACCCATAAATTCTAACACTCGATTAAATGATTGGTGGGATCATTCCATCCATCATATCTCCCAGCATGATAGACCTCTAAATCGTCGAAGAGCACCATCATCAATTTGCGGCACTGTTCCCAGTCAAAGATAATCTGTTTTTGTGTTTCCCACCATCGAGCCAGAGTATCTTTCAGTGCTACATCGAGAGCCAGCATCCTTTGCAATTCAAAAACTTTCTCTTCAAATTCCTGAAAGAACTCTTATAGTCTCGGAAGTCCTTCATAAATGGGAAACTCCACAGTTTCAGTTGCAACCCCTCGGAGAGACTGTGTAATCAACCCGCATTTTCTGAATGATACTTCATACAACCTATTCTGCCAGTTTTCCAGAGCATCATCAGAATCAGAGGACACAGAACTTGTACTATGCCACCCAAGTTTGCCATCGATGGTAGGATGGATGTAGTCTTCAGAGATGTTATAAGCATGTTCCCAGCTTCTGCCGACTTCATCCCTTACAAGTTCAATATATCGTCGTCCCTCCTTAGGGTCCATAGGAGCGATGACCCTGACATCCTGGTTTTCAAATATCATAACTCGTTTTTTGAAGTTGATAACCACCATGCTATCATTAGCCCATCCAATCCCTAGTAGCGCAAGATAGGAACCACCATATTATACTACTTCTATCACATCAAAGTCAGCATGCATTTTCATACCTTCAATGTCGACAACCAAGTTTGAAACACAACCAATAGGCTAAACCTTTGCCTGATTTACGAGTCGCAACTGTATCAGTGACTATCCCAATGTTGGATTTTCCATCAATTTCCAGGTTAGTTTGGTCAGAATATTTACGTCTGTTCCCAGATCCAGAATGACCGAGTCACCCTCATAATCTCCAATCTAGATATTCATCCTCATATCCTTGCTTGTCTTCTCTTCTGTAAAGAATTTACAGCAGAATCCTTCACTACCTTATCTGGGTGGTGCAATAATGTCTCAAGATTGACAAGGGTGCCAGGGTCCCTTGCCAGTGATAGACAACTCTCAAAGAACTACCGCAAGGTACCATGCTATCGCGATGGTCCTGCCTCTACAGATGGATCGAAAACAAATGGCATATCAATAATTGGTAACTTACCCGGATTTCTCCTGATTGCATTCTTTGCGCTAAAGAAGGTGTATTTCTCTGTCACAATGTCAAATGCTACCTTTTTCTTGCCAACGAGGTGAACTTGCTACCACGGTCCATCGTCTCCAATTGTCGCACCAACGTGAGTGATGATCCCAATGTCGACATCCTTCATTTGTGGCTCGGCCTGAATTGTTGCAACTGTTGGTCCTTGATTCAAGTTCAATGATGGGTTCTAATTCAATGGCTGATTCATCGGTTGGTTATGAGTCTGAGGTGGGTTCTAAGTTTGAGTCCATGGTGGGACCTGGTTCTGCATTATCAGTTGGTTATGTACTTGGAACGCAGGCTGATTCTAATTCTGTACATTTTGCAACTAGGGAATGTTGCCAGCCTGCCATTTTGCAATCAACTAAGGGAAGTTTTCAACATTATGACCATTGGATGCATAGTATGTACACTATGCATGAGGGCACTCCCTCTGATAATGCCCAAATACCCCACAAGTGTAACACTGTATTGATTCATGACCTCATCCTCCCCCTCGACCAAATCCTCCTCCTCGACCTCTGAACCCTCCACGGAATCCTCCTCAAACCCCTGCTTGCTAAAATAGTGGTTGGGCCATCTGTTACTGTGGTGGGTTTGGTTGATGTTGGACACATTGTGGCTGATTATACTGTAGTAGCAGTGCCTGTTTATACTGCGGTTGTACCACCATCTGTGGCTGAGGTGCAAACTGCAGTTGTGCTGTAAACTGTTGCTGTGGTTGCGCGGGGATAAACTGCACTGGAGGTGGTGGTGTATACGACACTTGTGTTGATGGTTCACTACTTGTGACTACACTTGCACTATCTAGGGGTCCTCTCCTTTCACAAAATATGAATCCAACATTCTTTCCTAGATAAAATCATAAGCTCGGTAGTTTTTTTCATCATGTCCCACTGATCAACAAAACGTGCAATACAGGTTTTTAGCCTTCGTAACCATATTCTACATGTATTCACAATTCTCATGTCAATGTCCATAGATGACATATGCGACACCATGGTATACCAGCATAGCTCAACGAGTTTGGGGCTCTTGATAGAAAATAATTCCTGAACGTCGGACATGTGTCCTTGGTATGTCCACCTGCATGGAACCGGGTGCACCAAAGATCATCGCGATCTTCCTTATCCTTTTTGATATCTTGCAGTTGGAGCATTAGGTTGTCCAACTGTGCTTGAATCTGGTTCATTCCGACTACACTTTCTCCTACTGGTGATGCCTCCAATTTCATTGTGATCTCCAGAGCCTCGCTCTGAGTGCAATCTTTTGCTGCATTAATGGTTGTTGGATATGCGGGACAAGTGCGGCGATGAACCATTCCTTGTGCTAAACATCACTCATCTGAAAATTGACCTGAGCCATCAATATCTTAAACCACTAATCAAAGTCCCAAATCGTTTCATTGGGGAACTGTTTGATCTCTTTCAATTCAATAATATATTGAGCCTCAAACTTCGGCTTCTTGAATTCTTCAAATAACCCTGTTTGGATCTCATCCAATGTCTTTGCGGTACCTACCTAAGGAATCCATGTGAATCTCATGAACCATTCCAGTGCACAGCCCCTCGGAGTAGTGGCCAACTAACTTTTCTTGACATCATCATCGACAATTTGTCAGGTGGTCCAGATTACCTCACATAAGAACCAGTACTTCTCTGGATCATCAGTACCATTTCCATTGAATATAGGTAACTTCATTTTATCGCCCACCATTCTGGGCCTTCTTCCTCCTACTCATGCTCTATTTCTAGACTGTTGCTAACATGTCAGGCAAGTCGACGTAGAGTGCACGTTTCTTCCTTATGGTGGAGTAGTGCGTGAAGGTTTAGACACATTACTGCTGGGGTTTGATCTTATCGTCCTTTCAGGCATATTCTGAGCCTAGTTGTCCTTGTCATCACAGAAAGGTTGCTTCATCTCATGTGGTTGTTCTTCACGACATCGCTCTTCGATCACAGCAGGACCTTCTCTCGTCCTTTGCCTCTTCTCTCAAAACCTTACTCCTCCCCTCATACAACCACTTGTTTCCTCAGAAACCTTCACATTATCACCAGAACTCATGCTCATCTACCCCTTACCTTCTCATGCATCTCCCCCCTTCCATCGCAGTGCTGACATCCTCCGCACACCAGAGTTCCACTACTCTTGGTCCATCTTTAGAATACCTTTTTCACAGACAAGTTATTTAATTGACAGCTGCAGCGATAACAAGAATATTCCTCGAGGTCCACTGAAGAAATCCCTTTCCGCTTCGCTAAAATATTTATTAGTGTCGACGGCAAACTCAGTGATGTATCCTTCTAAGATACTATCCAACCATACTTCAACTGCCCACAATGCCTTATTGTTGGTTTCTTGCAACTCTTGGATCAGCTCTGGGGTCCAGGATGTCGGCTCTCCTCCTTGGAAATTTGTCTTCTTCTTAGTGAATTTTGCCAGCCATTCATGCAAGAGGATAGGAAATTCACAAAAGAACCATTCGTGAGGACTGTTGTAGATATACCTATCCAACCAGTGGCACGTTGACAGCTTCAGATTCTAATTTTCAGCTTCAACAAACACTCACAATTTTAGGTCAAACCACCCTTCGATCTCCGGTCAGTTCAGATGCTAAAACATATCCTCCTCTTAATAGAAACTCGGTCCTGGCAACGAAACCATTTGTTGGAGAAACCCACCAACAAAGCCTCATCGACAGGGGTTATCACTCTGTCGACCCCCAATTAGCGTAATCTCCCTGAGCACCGGCCCAGACAGGGTTTACGCTGCCCAGCAACGTCCGCGGAGCGGACGAAGTCTCACCTGAAATGTTCAAAGGAGAGCTGTCGGAACCGGGTTTCTGGCACTAGGGACGGAGGATATGGGGATCTGACGGGGAGACACAACAATTCATTTCCACAACTTACAGAGTGCATCCAGAACTTATGCAAACACTATTGATTCATTTCCACAGCATCATACAAGTGTCACAATAAATACCGCATCATTGTTATAAAACATATCAACTCATAGTGCAACAGAACGTAATAGACTTGAAGACAGATCGCATCAATATAGCAGAAAGATGTTAAATCACAACAACATCATAACCAATCAGGTCGCAACATCATGACAGATTAGATCGCAGCAGTGATAACAGACAAGATTTGTGCAACAACTCTCATATCATATTAATCTTATGCAAAGGATCCAAATTACACAATTATTCTGCAAAATCGAAGACTGCATACATCAAGAAAACCCAAATAAATCATAGATACACAAGAAATTCTTCAAAAACCCGATCGCACTAGACCTTAGGCGATAATTATCCTCTATTGCGATTCTCCTATGATGATCATAATCCTTCTTTCTTATGTTTCTCTCTTTCTCTTCCTCTTACTACTTACAAAACTAGATCTATAAATAGGCTTGCGCCTTTACATTGAGGGTCCACTTCTAACAAACTTATAACCACTAATGACCTATTGCAACAAAACTTGGTCAAATAATATATAAAATATTCAAATCCATTATTCTTTTGCCCATCGTGTTGATTTGGCCTTGCGCAGTACCACGTGAGCTTGTGCAGCTACCGCAATGCTACGCAACCCGCTTACCAAAACCCCTGCCAACACTATCTACAGCGATGAGAATGTAGGGTTACGACACCACTACTTAGACACAATTGTATTCGATATACTGTGACTTTTCTACAATTTATCGACAGCTTCAGGCCGACACGTTGTCTACTACCGACTACTTCTTGAAGGGCACCTTTCTATACAAGCTTGGACAACTTTGTGTACCAACCGATGAGCACCAACATAAAATCATCTGACAGGAATTACAACAAGTTTGTAGGACATTTTGGAGTCACAAAAACACTTGTTATCCTCCATAAGTATTTTGACTGGCCTTCACTTAAATATGACATCAATAAGTACATTCAATCATGCATGGTTTGTGCCATTTCTAAACCGTTGAATCGACGACAAGGACTGTATACACCCATTCCAGTTCCTAATTGACCATGGGAATCTATTTCTATGGACTACTTGATGGGATATCCTACTACCAAACATCAACACAACACAATATTTGTAGTAGTCGACAGATTTTCCAAGATGGCTATACTCATACCATGCACAAAGACTACGACAACACAACAAAATGCTCAACTCTTCTTCGAACATGTTTGGAAACATTATGGACTACCATCGACCATTATTTCCAACAGAGATGCTATATTTGTCAACACCTTTTGGCAAACTCTCTAGTAACAGCTCGATACGAGACTTTCTTTGTTGACAGCCTTCCATCCGCAGACAGACAGACATACTAAAGTTGTAAATCGCTTGGTAGTACAATTGCTTCGCATGTACAACCACAAGCATCGTCGAACATGCGATGACAACCTTCCATACATAAAACACAACTACACTCATGCTTAACACATTTCTACGGGAAAGAGTCCTTTTGAGATCTGTTATGGATTTCACCCTCGACACAATCGAATAACACTGACTTCGAAGGACGAAAAGTGGAGAAGGAATTGAAGTTCAAAGATCAAATCTACAACATTCAAAAGAAAGCACAAGAAATTTTGCAATGAGCTAATGCAAAGCTAAGGCCCGACACAACAAGCATCGTATTCCTCATTCATTCTAAATTGGGGATCAAGTCTAGTTACATCTAAAGGAGTGCTTCACTAGACCATACATAAAGCTGAAACCTTTGCGATATGGTCCATACAATATCCTCAAACAGATTGGCGAAAATGCTTTTCAGCTCAACTTTTTTGCATGCTTGGGTCTGCATCTAGTATTCAATGTAGATCTACTTTGACCATACCATGCACCATTCTTGGAACAAAACGACTTGCATACAACAAAACCCGAAGACATCCATCTAAATGTTCAGGAACCTCTTCTTTGCAACACCATTATGGGACGACACATACACCATACAAGGACGAACTCCATTCCCTTATTTCAAGTGGATAAAGCTGGACAACTCCCCGCGCAAGGAAAATGGTACTCTGCTACTAAAGTAGCCAACAAGTTTCCTCACCCGAACGAATATACAATGGAGACCATTGTTTCTTAAGGAAGGAGGAATGATCCAACCAATAGTTGGCATGTTGTCAAACTTTGACAAAGTCTAGAACTTCGACTACTACGACTACTCCGACAGGTTCAACATTGACTTTGATAAGTCCGAACCTCTACACAACCAACTTTGACAACCTCGACAGGTTTCACGCTCAACATACAACATCTTGACATTCCTTGTTAGCACTGACGATTGTCGAACATCGATAGATCAACTCTTTGTCTTCCAATTGTCTGCGACGATTGAACTTTCAAACCATTATAACTTCTTTTGTAACTGAACGTAACAGGTAGTCACCCAAGTGTCTCAACATTCTATATAAACATGTACATTATTGTAACAATCATTGATCCTTCATGGAGAAGAAGTAATAATATAAATTGTTTCGAATTCTTGCATATTGCCTGTGCGCATACTTTTGGTTGATATAATGTATTTCATGCTTTACTTGTTCTTTTCTTAAGCTTTCACCATAACAGAGATCGACTCATTCAGTTGACTATTGTCCCTAGTGTGCACCTAGGCACGACTTGGATCACAATAAGGCTAGAGCAAATGATGAATGACTTTAAGATAATGCAAGGGAATATTACTTTGCATTGTGTGGTCAAAGTGTTATTCACTTAAGGGAATAATCCAACATTTCATGATCACACAAAACATATTGATATTAAGTATCACTTCATAAGGAAAGCGGTGGAAGAAGGTAGGACACTATTGGACAAAATTGATATTGATGAGAATACTATACAAGTGTTTGCAAAGAGGTGTTTAGGATAGAGAGGTTTAAATGGTGCAAAACTTCTATGGGATTGCTAAAAATGTGATGAAGGAAAAATTGGGCAATGGCATGTAGGTGCAAAGATAGAGGCAAGGGACTTCAATTATATCAACTTCAAATGGGAGAATGTTAGAGATGGAGTCAATATCTAAATATCTTATATTATTCATGTAGAGTACATGACTAGGCACACACATGATTTGTACACACTAAGGGGATTGTAGGGGGGTTAGGTAGTCCCCCTCTTACTAAAGGGTGTGAGGGCAGATCCTTTGAGGTGAAAATTTCTAGAAACTTCCAGTGTATTTTGATTCCTTACATAACCATCATATGCATTGTATAAAAGGCCCAATTCCCCCTGACATCGTTGTACAAGAAAGAATTTTCTTTTGTCGTGTAATAATAAAATATCAAAGCTTCCATTCCCCCATGGTTTTACTTGTGCACAACATGGTTTCCATGTAAATCTCATGCTTTATTGTTATTATTGATTGCTTTTGTTTTTTGTACTTTTCTAACATAAAACACTTGAAGACACTGATGAATCCAATAGATATAGAATTGTCATTGTTAGAGTAGTAGGAGCAATGGAATAAAGAGATCAGCCATAGAGTGGATTGTTCATTATGACACTTAAACAATGAAGCCAAACAAGAAAAAATATGAAGAAACAAAGAAAAAAAAATGAGTGGTTGAGGGAATCGATGAGGCAAACAAACCCAACACTGCTTGACAAAGACAAAATTGAGAAAGTACAAAATGAAATAGAGAACATAAATAAGGAACTAGCCCCTAACATTGAACCCAAAATAAGGAGATGAAGGAAGGAAAAGGTAATACATAAATAAAAATTAATAAACATATTAGACTTTGATCACACAAAATACTCTGAGGATCCACATAACACTAGAAATGGATCGAAGGAGGAGATAATGACAATGCTTAAACTCTACACAAGTAATAAGGTGAGTGAAATCTCAAAATAAGAAGCTATGGTATGATCACAATATGACCAATATATCTTAGGATATAGACAACCTTGAGATCACCAAGTCCGATTAGTCCAAGAGAAGGGTGTTAAATAAAAGGAAGAACCATTTACTATGCCAATTGATGAATTGGGACAAAATTAAGGAAGTATAAAAATAGAAGAGGGATACTCAACTGTGGGAACAAGAGGCAATGAGGAAGGAGCAAAATAAGGAAAAACACAGTACATCTTGGGACACGATGATAGTAGAAAAGTGCAAAAACACATACAAGAGGGAGGATAGTGTTAACACACATAATCCAAACAAGTAGAAATGCAACATTACAAGTCAAGAAAAGTAGGAATTTGTTGAGGCCTGGAAAATCGCAGGCAACAGCAGCAAGGGATTCTCCCCAGTCAACGTTCCCAACTAGCCCGTGACTGTTTGGTATGGGAAATCCATCCTGTTTGCGTTCCGGCTATCGTAGGTCAAGTAACAAAAATAAAGGGGTTTACCGGTTGCGGCCTAGTCCACCGTGTATATTTTTGTGTTTTTTAACTTTAAGTAAGATATGCAAGTGCCTATCTAACATGTAGATTGATAAAGAATACGAGGAGCGGTCACAATGTGATGCGCAGGTTCTTACCTCTCGTCTTAAACTCTCTCGCATCTAAATCACACACAACAGAAACAAAACTAACTAATTTGTCCCTAGGGAGCAAGATTATCAATTAATGAGTAATGTATTACTGGTCATATGTTAAGATAAATCACATGTAGTTGTTCTTAGAATCAAAACACATAAACATGAATAGAGATATGCACAACAAGATAGCTCGTCGTTTGTTAAAACATTCATTACTCATAGTGGAAATTATCATAAAATAAACCAGAGAACATTAATACAAGAAAATAGGTTCATAAATTTAGAACGATCTCACAGTTAATGAAACACAGCTGAAAATGAAATAGTTCCCCTTCAACATTGTTCATTTCACCACATTTGAACATTCCACACAGCACTTTCTCCAACAGGCAAAATTGTAATTATATTATTGCAAAATGAAATAGTTCCTCTTACAACAAGTTTTTCACAAGTCACACTGGGAAAAATCCCTCTTTCTAGCACCAGAAACTGTTGAGGCCTGGAAAATCGCAGGCGACAACAGCAAGGGATTCTCCCTAGTGAACGTTCCCAACTAGCCCATTACTGTTTGGCATGGGGAATCCATCCGGTTTGCAGTCCGGCTACCGTAGGTCAAGTAACAAAAATAAAGGGTTTTACCAGTTGCAGCCTGGTCCACCGTGTATATTTTTGTGTTTTTAACTTTAAGTATGATATACAAGTGCCTATCTAATATGCAGATTGATAAAGAATATGAGGAGTGGTCACAATGTGATGCGCAGGTTCTTACTTCTCGTCTTAAACTCTCTCGCATCTAAATCGCACACAATAGAAACAAAACTAGCTAAGCTGTCCCTTGGGAGCAAGATTATCAATTAATGAGTAATGTATTACTGCTCATATGTTAAGATAAATCACAGGTAGTTGTTCTTAGAATCAAAACACATAAACATGAATAGAGATATGCACAACAAGATAGCTTGTCATTTGTTAAAACATTCATTACTCATAGTGGAAATTATCATAATATAAACCAGAGAACATTCATACAAGAACATAGGTTCAGAAAGTTAGAACGATCTCATAGTTAATGAAACACAGCTGAAAACGAAATAGTTCCCCTTCAACATTGTTCATTTCACCACATTTGAACATTCCACACAGCACTTTCTCCAATACGCAAAATTGTAATTATATTATTGCAAAATGAAATAGTTTCTCTTACAACAAGTTTTTCACAAGTCTCACTGGGAAAAATCCCCCTTATTCTCTCTAATTCTCCCATACTTATACTACAAGCAAAACTCTTGGGCTGCCCCTCGATGACCTTTGGGCTCCTCCAACCGTTTAATCTCACAATTTTGTCCTTTTGTGAGTGCTCATGATTTAGACAATACATTACAAAAAGTTAATAGCACTTTTATAATGAGAGATCGACTTGGTAACTAATGAACCTTTTCCAAGCCTGGGCCTCTGCTGCTATCTATTTTGCTCAACAATCCATTTATCTTTTTTAGATCCTGTTAATGATCTGAGGAGACACACTAGGGAATATGTGAAGAGTATTGGAGGATTACCCACTATCCCTAATTTACCCCGAAGAGAATACAAGAAGAAAGATCGTCCCATCTTGGAAGATTCAGTGTTGGTTGGAGATTTGGAAGAATTAGTAGAAATATCATTACAGGAAGTTGTTCAGCCTTTGAATCAAGTAGGCCCTAATACACCTAACGGTTCACTTGTCTATACTCCTGCTCACTCACCTCCTCACTCTCCACCCAGACTCATGGCAGGCGTAAATGCAAATTAGCCACGTAACCCACCAAATCCACCACCCGCTTGGAAAGCTAAATCACCTCTAAACTTAGCACCTCCGTTGCATGACTTACCTCAAGCTTTTAAGAAGATGCTACCCAAGTTTGACCCGAATGAGAAGATTTTAGTAGATGACCATTTGTAAAGTTTTTACTTGGCCATAGAAGGACTAAAAGCTGGAGAACACGAGGATGTAGTCTGTAGACTTTTTCCACATACCCTTAAAGGAGCAGCAGCCTCATGGTATTTTGGTTTGCCTGCAAACTCAATCCCAGATTGGGATACCTATGAAAGGATATTTAAAAGCAAATATGCAACCCAAAAAACTCATGTGGATCTCATGAAAGGACTGTGCGCTTTAAAGAAAGAAAGAAAAGAAAAGGTGCATAGTTTTACCCAAAGATTTGCAGCTTATCTTAAGAATTTTTCTGAAATTGATAAGCCCTCGGATAAAGTTCTGATTGATTATTATACTTCAGCTATAGGGCCCGATTTGGCCATGTTTGCCAAAATGAAAGCTAAGCCTACGCTAGCAGAGACTTATGAAGAAGCGGAGAGAGTAGAGGCTGAAAAGGAAAGCATCGAAGATTATCCTGAGCAGTCAGGGGAGAAAAATGTTGGGAAGAAAGCTTTGTTATTTACTAAGCCTAAAGAGGAACAATCACATGATTTCGAAGGAATGGCAAAGATGATGTAGAAGCTCTCTAACAGAATAATAGACTTGGAAAAGGAAAAGGAAGCCCAAAAGTTCTATAAGCCTTATTACAAGAAAAAAGAGGATAACAATCAATCCCAACCCCCTCCACATAGTCCTGCATTGATGAACTTAACAGAGGTAGGGATGGATAACTTTTGCACTTTCCACCAACAACCCCATTCTAAAAAAAATTGTCCTCAATGGATAAATTCAATGACATTAGTAATGAATCAACTGTTGGATTCCAAATTAACTGAGGATAATGATGAAGAGGGAAAAGATAACAATAAATTAACAGAAAAACAAGAGGATGATGCCATGGTTTTATGGGACTGTGTATCGTTGTTTGATATCAAAGAAGAAAAGGATCTGAGACATGAAGATATCTTGGAAACGAATGTGACAACGAGAATCCAAGGGTTGATTAAAGAAAATAGTCTTATACTCCCGAAGATTAAGAGACTTCAAAACAATGTAAAGAAATTCTGGAAAAAAACACCTCAGCTAATAAAATTCCAGAGTTTACCATTACCAGTCAAAATCCGAAGTGGATCAACATGCCTACTAAGCCCATTGAAGAGAATATCAATAATGTGAAAACAAATCTTGTAGAACATAACATGGATTATGACATCGTGGAGGATATCAAAAAGGTAAAGGCAAATATTTCGTTAATTGAGATGTGTAATGTGCTGCAGTAGAAAGAAAATTTATTGAAAGCACTTGAAATACCAAAGGAGAAGCTTCCCACCGACAATCAGCCCCAAGAAGAAGAAATTGGTGAAGCAAATGTGGGAGGTAAGCCTAAATGCAAGACTCCACCTTTTCTCCTTACTTTTGAAATTTTCAACCACAACGTGCACAACTGTCTAGTAGACTCAGGGGCATCAGTAAATGTTATGCCACTGTCTGTTTACAAGAAGATAAATGGACAGCTTAAACCATCTACCTGGTAGGTTATTCAATTAGACAGAACAAATGTGAAGGTAATAGGGGAATTGGAGGACGTTTTGATTCGGTTGTCTTCAAATGAAAAGGTATGTCAATTCATTGGTATTGTAGTAGCAGACATACCTGAAGCTGATGGACTTGTTTTGAGTAGGGATTGGTCAGCAAAGCTGAATGGATATTTTGCATCAGACTGGTCACACCTGTGGTTACCTTATAAAGGAAGTCCAAATCAAATTAAAGTTTTAAGAGAGCCCCACATGAAACACAATGTCACTCAGTTAGAAGGTAAGAATGAACCAGTGAATTTTGTTTTGGGGAATTACTTCATTGAGCTAGAACTGGGAAACTATCAAGCGGAAGAAGCCAGTAGTACATCAGATACTCAGCCTGATCTCCTTCGGTTTTCACAAGCTGATGAAATTGATTGTAAAATAGTAGACTTAGCTTTAGATGTAGATTCTAATTCAGATACAGTAAAAATAGATAGTTTTTGGACACTTTTTTTGATGGATCTAAGACATTGGAAGGATCAAGAGCTGGTTGTGTCCTGGTCGATCCAAAGAATAATAAACACTTCCTTTCTTGTAGATTAGAGTTTGAATGTACCAATAACACAGCAGAATATGAAGCATTGGTTCAGGGACTGAGGAAAGCAATTGAATTTAAAGTGGAAAATCTGAAAGTATATGGAGATTCTGAAATAATTGTGAAACAGTTTCGAAATCAGATACATTGCATTTCACCTCATTTAAAAGCTTACCAAAGTGAAGTATGGGATTTGCTTAAAAGTTTTTGCGCATTTAATATTGTGTCAATAACTAGACTAAGAAATGTCGTAGCTAACTTGTTAGCCACCTCAACTACAAGGCTTGTACCCTCTAATAACAGGTGTTCTATTGAATTGCTTTTCAGGCCTTCGGTTCTAGACATGATTACAAATTTACGAGTTTTTTATGATGATCAGCAGATCCTTGAATGCTTGACAAATGATGATAGTTTCAAAGGGGCAATTATTGATGATGAAGAACATCAGGCTGAGCTAAAATTTGATAATTTCATTCCTAAAGGAGTCAGGACTTTAGAACGAATGTTTGATCTAAATGACAAATTCAGAAGACCAGCAAACGTGAAGACTCATAGCTCATCTTTACAGTTCGAGCTGATAAACTTAGGAACTGAAATTAAGCCCAAATGTGTGAATTTGGGAAAGTTGTGTTCCCCTGGTGAAAGAAATAAGTTCATCAATTTGTTCAAACAATACAAATATGTGTTTTCCTGGACATATGAAGATTTGAAAACCTATGACACCAAGATTATTCAGTATGTCATCCCTATTAGGACTGGATTTAAGCCTTATCAGCAGCCCTTAAGGAAAATGCATCCCAAACTTGAGCCTTTAATTCAGAATGAAGTAAGGAAATTACTGGATGCCAAAATCATATTCAAAGTTAGACATTCAGAATGGGTTTCAAATCTGGTACCACTAAGGAAGAAATCTGGAGAAATTAGACTATGTGTGGATTTTAGAAACTTAAATCGCGCTTCAGATAAATACAATTATCCAGTTCCACCCATGGAACAGATATTGCAAATGGTTTCAGGTTCTAAGTTATTTTCTTTATTAGATGGATTCTCTGGTTACAATCAGGTGTTAGTAACTGAAGAAGATAGACTCAAAACTACATTCCGAACAAGATGGGGGACTTTTGCTTACAGAAGGATGCCTTTTGGACTCATAAATGTTGGAGCTACTTTCCAAAGGGCTATGGATATAGCTTTCCACGGTCTGATTGGCCACAGTGTTTTGGTATACCTCGGTGACATCACATTCTTTTCAAAGAAGAGAGATAAACATGCATTTCATCTAAAATAGGTTTTCGAGCGTTGCTGAAAATATGGTATCTCGCTGAACCCCAAAAAGTCTGTGTTTGTTGTTACAGAAGGAAAGCTACTGGGTCACGTGGTTTCTAAGAAGGGGATCCCCATAGACCCAGAGAGGATCAAAGCTATCGAATAGATTCCCTTACCCCATAATAAAAAAGGCATGCAATCATTTATGGGGACAATAAATTTCGTGCGAAGGTTTGTGTCGGATTCGCTCAAATTGTTAAACCTTTGCAGCAAATGGTGAAACAAAGTGTACAATTCAAGTGGACTGATGTAGAGAAGAATGCATTTAGTAAAATAAAGACATCTGTTGCTCATGCACCCTCCCTCAAAAGTCTGGATTTTGAGAAAGATTTTATTTTGTACACTTTCGCATCTGACGATTCACTAGCAGCGGTGCTTACTCAGAAGGAAGATGGGGGAGATGAGTTCCCCATATCATTTATGAGCACTGGTCTGCAAGGGGCCGAATTGAATTACCCATCTATGGATAAACAAGATTACGTAGTCTTCAAAGCAGTAAAACAATTCAGGCCGTATATACTTAAGAACCGTACAAAGGTAATAGTTCCACACCCAACTGTGAGGTCTCTTTTTGTACAAAAAGAATTAGGAGAAAGAAGAGGAAACTGGGTAACAGATTTACAAGAGTATGACCTCGAATTCAAGCCAACCTCCATAGTTGAAGGGCAAGGATTGTGCAAACTAATGACTGAAAGTAAAGACAATGAAGAAAATAACTGGGAAAATGAAGCTGAGTTACATTTGATGGATGTATGTCCTTTTTTCACAGCTCCAGAGTCTTGGTACCGAGACCTTGTTCATTACCTTCAGGAAGGCGTGTTGCCAGAACATTGGAATTCCAAGCAGCGAAGAGAGTTGCGCCTTAAATCAGCTACTTATCAGATTATTGATGGAATTTTATTTAGGAATAATTATGATGGAGTCCTTCTCAAATGTTTAGAAAAGGAAGACGCAAAAAAGGTTATAACTAAATTGCATGATGGGCCTGCTGGAGGCCATTTCTCTGGACATACGACAGCCCACAAAATTCTCAGGGTTGGGTACTATTGGCCCACGCTGTTCAAGGATGCTCATGCCCATGTGAGAAAGTGTGATATCTGTCAGAGGTGTGGGGGAAGACAAGCCAAAGCAGCAGGACCACTGAAGCCGGTTATGATAACGGAACCATTTGAGCAATGGGGAATTGACGTCATTGGAGAAATAAAACCAAATTCTTCCTTGCAGCATAAATATATTTTAACGACAATGGACTATTTCACTAGATGGGTCAAGGCCATTCCACTACAAAAAGTTAATGAAGATGTTGTCATGGATTTCTTGCAAGATCATATCATGACCAGGTTTGGGATTCCAAATTCCCTAGTTTTTGATAATGCTACTTACTTTTCTTCCATTAAATTAACTGCATTTGCTCATGAAAAAGGAATTAAGTTGCATTATTCTTCAAACTACAACCCACAAGGAAATGGATTGGTAGAATCTACAAACAAGAATTTGATTAGGATTTTGAAAAAGACTGTCATAGAAAACTAGAGGAGTTGGCATTCAACGTTACTGAACGCGCTTTGGAATGATAGGGTTACACCCAAGAATTCCCTAGGTGTGTCACCATATACCCTTGTTTATGGAAAGGAGGCTATACTTCCTTCAAACATTATGCTACCATCTTCCATAATAGCCCAAGAGTCTAGAGTCATAGATAATGAAATCCTGCAACTTAGAATTTATAATCTTTTGAAGGTGGAAGAGTCTAGATCCAAGGCCAAAGAACGTTTTAAGCAACAGCAGGAAGTAGTGAAAAGGTGGTTTGATAAGCACAGAGCTGGAACAAAGGAATTTGAAATGGGAGACTTGGTTCTGAAGTGGAATCACCCGCATGATGAAAAGGGAAAGCACACGAAGTTTCAACAGTTATGGGTAGGCCCTTTTCAGATTGCGGCAAAACTTGGCCCCTCAACCTATAAATTGCAAGATTTATAGGGGTGGGAAGAGAACTTACCAGTAAATGGTTTAGTTCTCAAACCTTATTTTTCCTGATTTTTTGTTTTTTTGCTTTTTGTTTTGTACATAAATAAATTGCTTTGGTTGTTTAGTTTGATTTGCTTTAGTTCTGTTTTGTTTTAGTTTAGATTTTAATTGATTTCAGTAAAAGAAGCAAACTTTTGGTTGCATGGAGATCATCAAAATTCTAGAGTAATCAAAATCCTTGATTATAAGATTGTGTACTATTATTTTATCTGAAAGAATGTCTTCTAGTTTAACAGTTTTCCTAAATGGTTATGAACACATTAAATTCCTGCTTAATCCCTGTAAAATAACTCAGGAGCGAAAGGTCTGGAATACTATTTCAAGACTCCATGCATTTCACATCTAAAAACGTCCTAGGGGGTGACATTAAAAGACTCACGGAAAGGAAGCGGGGTAAACAATATATTATATATAAATGATCCCATGCCACGAATTGAAATCCAAAAGGAAAATAAGAGTCAAAACTCCTAAGTAAGCAATATGTATCAAAACAAAGTATTGAATCATATGAGTACAAAATTGCCAAAAGTTCTTCTTCGTCCATGAGCTGAAAATTAAATACATCTCTCACACAAAAGGACACTATGGATAGAGGAGCTTGAATAAAAAATATATATTCAGAAAGAAAGGCATCCAAGAGGACTCAAATGAAAGGACAAAAGTCCAAAAGCACAAAAAAGTGCAAAATGGCATGGGAATAAGAAACAAATGAATATTTCTATTTACCATATGTTGCAATCCTGTGGTGTCCGAGCTGGAAGCTACCCGAAGACAGAGGTAAAAAATGAAACTCATCTTCTCAACCTCAAAAGAGTTATCTTGACTTTGAAATCTTGGGTTCCATTTTCTTAAATTGGACCATCATCAATGTTTAAAAGTGCTTATATTTTCCATTTGGGAAATCTAGACATCTAGAAGAATTCAACATGTTGGTTTTATTGTTAAACAATCTGTTACTTTAGGAAGAAATTGTCTAGAGATCTGGGTTCACAAGGTAGTCACCAATTGTTGCAGCTGCAACTGTTTCCCCAAAAAAATTTAAAATTTTGGACCCTCCTTTAATTTTATCTTGCCATGGATCACTTGGATTGCTGAACTTTGTTTGTCCTTATGCTACAATTTTTGTTTGCTTGAAATTGAATTGAGGTCAACTGTTTTCATGCTTTCGGAAAATTTCTTTTCATTTTCCAATACTTTTGACTGTGGAGTCAAAGGTTTTGATTTGGAAATATTATCCTTTTGATCTAATTGTTTTCTTTTATCGCTATCGGAGGACAGTTGAGGTTTGAGTCGGAACTCTAGTCCTTTATGCCACCGTTGTTTCAAAGGTTAAACGAACTATTTTTAATGCTTCTCGGCCGAGGGTATTTTGAACACTTAAGTTTTCTTTGAATTTTCGATGTTTCGATTTTGTTTCACTATCGGAACGGTTTTGATGATTGAATCGGAGGGCTAGTCCTTTATGTTGCCGATACGGCGGTACCTTGGAGTTTTGGATCGCCAATTTTTAGCACTTGAGCTTTCAATCGCCGATGATTTATTTTGATCATGGAAACCATAGCCTGACGGTTTTCCGCCGTTGCGGCTCCATAGTGGATTGTTTTCCCGATGCTTAGTTCTTTTCCCGCCGTTTGGTGTGTGTTTTTACCCTATTTTATGGGCGGTGTAGGTTTCTCATTCTTTTATCCTGCTAGAATTTTTGCGCTGAGAACACAGTGCAGGGCCACACATTTGTGATTAGTTTTCTTGACAGTATGGTTTACATTTTATTGAAAGTTAGATGATTTTGAATGCACTCCGTATTTATGATGAGTTTTTTGTTTTGACTGCAGATCCAGTTTGATGATTGTTGCTGCAAAGAAGAAGTAGCTAAAGAAAAAGTAAGAAGCAGAGATGTTGTTCAACAAGAAGGTAGTGAAGGTTTAACCATCAACAGGATCTAAAAAAGATAAATGGATTGTTGAGCAAAATAGATAGCAGCAGAGGCCCAGGCTTGGAAAAGGTTCATCAGTTACCAATCTGATCTCTCATTATAAAAGTGCTATTAACTTTTTGTAACGTATTGTCTAAATCATGATCACTCACAAAAGGACAAAATTGTGAGATTAAATGGTTGGGGGAGCCCAAATGTCACCGAGGGGAAGCCCAAGAGTTTTGCTTGTAGTATAAGTATGGGAGAATTAGAGGGAATAAGGGGGATTTTTCCCAGTGAGACTTGTGAAAAACTTGTTGTAAGAGGAACTATTTCATTTTGCAATAATATAATTACAATTTTGTTTGTTGGAGAAAGTGTTGTGTGGAATGTTCAAATGTGGTGAAATGAACAATGTTGAAGGGGAACTCTTTCGTTTTCAGCTGTGTTTCATTAACTGTGAGATCATTCTAACTTTCTGAACCTATGTTCTTGTATGAATGTTCTCTGGTTTATTTTATGATAATTTTCACTATGAGTAATGAATGTTTTAACAAACGACGAGCTATCTTGTTGTGCATATATCTATTCATATTTATGTGTTTTGATTCTAAGAACAGCTACCTATGATTTATCTTAACATATGAGCAGTAATACATTACTCATTAATTGGTAATCTTTCTCCCTAGGGACAACTTAGTTAGTTTTGTTTCTGTTGTGTGTGATTTAGATGCGAGAGAGTTTAAGACGAGAGGTAAGAATCTGCGCATCACATTGTGATCGCTCCTCGTATTCTTTATCAATCTGCATGTTAGATACGCACTTGCATATCATACTTAAAGTTAAAAACACAAAAATATACACGGTGGATCGAGCTGCAACCAGTAAAACCCTTTATTTTTGTTACTTAACCTACGATAGCCGGACCGCAAACCGGACGGATTCCCCATACCAAACAGTCACGGGCTAGTTGACTGGGGAGAACCCCTTGTTGTTGTCACCTGCTATTTTCCAGGCCTCAATAGAATCATTAGAAGATGAGAGAAAAAATAACAAACAAGGAACCAAACAATAAAATATAATCAAAGAAATAGAGGAGAAAGAGAATTACTCTAAGAATGAAGACATGAACTAGATAGACACAATAAAAATTAAGGAAGAGAAAAATAGAAACGAAGATATGGAAAACAATCTACATCTTAAGAAGGTATAAATGAATACAATGGGGAAACAAAACACGAAACCTGAATATATAATGCCAAAACAAGAAGTCAATAAGTACAACAAGAAAAGGAAAAACTGTTAGGATATTTAGACACTTAGGAGTTAGTTAAGATCAACTTGTGTAATATATCCGTTAGGTTTAAAGTGTGTTTCTTTAGTATGCATTAGTATGCATTTGTAAATATTCTAATCCGACGGTCACGATATGTTCTAGACATAGAGTGATCCGACAGTTCAACTTCTCTTAGATCATACCTACCATTAATCGGTGGCTTAACACCCGATTGGTCTATATTCTCTATTTAAAGAGCATAGAGGGTCATTGGCTAGTTGATCGATTATGAGAAGCTCATGTAACTTTCTTTCTTTTGCATAATGAATTGCTCCAAGTAGTTATTTGGTTGGGCCCGTGGACTGTTTCCCTCTCGAGGGTTTTAACCACGTGACAAACATCGGTGTGTTGATCTGTGATCTATTTGTGTGAAGCAGTTGTTGAATGTGTTCGATATTTTGGGAGTACCATGTGTACCCGAACATGGTATCAGAGCTTTTATGAAGAGTCGCTTTCAGTTTTGATCAAGATCTGGAACCGGTGTTACCGAAACTTTGAAAGGGTTTCTGGTTCTAGATTTTCTATGCATTTTTGGCCTATGGGAGATGTTCCATTGCGTCCGGAGCACCGTTTCCATTGGAAAATATTTTTCATTTCACCGAAAATCGTTTCCGTTTGTTCCAGAAACACCCATTTTGGTAAATCTGAAGGTATAATGTTACACTAACGGATTTGTTTTTTTTTAAATATCTCATATCTTATCAGTTTTATTATTAGATCTTTTTTGTTTTAGTTTCGGACTGTTGTCTTCCCTGACTATGTATGCTCTGTGTCATGCACCTTGTGCGATCGTGGCGAATCGGAAACAGTAAGGGAAAGTTTTTTTTTCTTATCTTCTCGGCTACGTATGCTCTTTGCCGTGCACCTTGTGCGATCACGGCAAATAAAAAACAACGAGAAAACTTGAAAACATAGACTTTCTGGGTAAGCTAACCAAGATCTAACCCCATTGTGTGGAAAAAGTTTTTTTTTGTTTTTGTTTTACGTTTGTTTTGTGATTTGCAAAAAAAAAAGGCAAGCACAGAGAATGAAAGAGGAGTAAAAAAAAAAAAAAAACCCTTCCTATTTCCATTCTTTTACCTACCTTTTAAACTTAGCTCACTTGGTCCAAAGTTGTTTTATTCTTTAATAGGTCTTGAACTCAAGTCTTATTAAGCTACTTTTTAGTGCATGCAATTTCTATATTCAAGTTACTTTATTGTAAAAGTGCATCTCACATAAATTAAATTAAATAAAAAGTGAGTCCCTTAAGTCTTTTAATTTATTACCCCACTATTTAAAAATAACATTATTATAAAAGTGAACCTCACTTATTCTACAAAAGCTATTCACTTCAAAGCAACTTTATTGTAAAGTGATTGTCAAAGGTTGATCTTGGGAATAGGGTTTTTTTTTGTTGGTCAAATTAATATCTGCCACGTCACTATTGGGGACATCTTCAACATTTTCTTTGATCAAGCATAACTTCATCATCCAGAATCAGTTTTCAGTGCCGTTTTTTTTAAACCGCATATTTTTTTGAGTTCTTTGCAACCAGACAGTTAGTTTCTATTTTTTCAACCATTATTTTACAGTATGGCCGCCACTTGTAATATTATACTTACAAGTTCTAACTATTTCTCATGAAAATCTCGTATGGAGGATGTTCTACGAAGTAGGGACTTTTCAGGATAACCTCAGGAAAAGAAACAGAACCCACTGATGATGATAAGAAAATTAAATGGGCAAATCGATGTGATGAAGCTCATGGATTGATTGGGATATCAATCTCTACTGATTTGTGATTCCACATATCTGGAATTGATGAACCTGATAAAACTTGGAAAAAGTTGGAATCTGTGTTTGGTAAATGTTTGTGCCAGAAATTGTTTCCATGCCACAAAGAAACAAGCCAACACAATCTCAAATATTCAATCAAGTAAAAGTAAAGTTTAGGGTTTTCTTGAAAGGTTTTTTTTTGTGGTTATAAAGTCTACTGGCTGAAGGGAATGCATTCATGAGTCAAGCAGGAACTAAATCATAAATAAATAAGAGCAGAGATGCATAATATAATCACCAAGTACCAATCAGATATAATCCTAAAGTTCATTCATAACCGACAAGCATTACAAGTAAACAAACCATAAACCAGCAATGAATATATCAGTCAAGTAGCTAAACAAGCTAAAAAAGGAAGCTAAAACATAGTCTGAAGGGTGATTTAGATCATATATTCCATAGTACTGTTCAACAAATAAACATGATATTTATGTACTTAACTCATAAACAAGTGCAAGACCTCCTTAGCCAGCCCAAAAAGTAGAACATTTTCCTCTCTTTCTCATCTACCTAAATACTGCTTCTCAAAAAATTAGTTAGGGTTGAAACCCTAACTGTCTTCAGCCAAGTCATCGATGGGATAATTGTCATATTGCAATTTACAAAATAAAATATTTCTTCCAAAAACTTAACAAAAGACTGACTAACTAAAATATTTCTCAAAATACATAACAAGTAACTGACTAACTAACAAACTTAAAGGTCTTTTGCAGCCTCAGCTAGTAAGGCTATTCCATCCAAAGCTTGGGCCTTCTTCTTGGCTCTCTTTTGCTCAACTTCCATGTCTGCTAACCTTCTTGTAAGTTCTTCATTCTGTTGCTGCAAGCCTTTGACAGTTTGCTTCAACTCTGCACATTGCAAATCTGTGGCTCTCTTCCTCTTCAGGGCTTCCTTGGATACTGCAGTAAGCTCTTGATAATGGTCATTTACTTCCTGCAAATCCTCCCTGAGTCTTCTGTTTGCTAGGATCAAGCCATCATTCACTTCCTGCATGTAATCCATTTGATGCCTGTATTGTTTGATGGTTCTTTGCAGGTTCTGCTTGTCTGAATCAAAAATCTTCCCTGCTCTAGTATCCTGCATCTCACTGGGTAGCCAAGGAATATCTAGTTTTCTGAAAATGTTTTCATCTTCTGGCAACAGGACTGAAGACACACCATGAACCATAGGGATTTCCTGATTAGCTGCTTCAGTAGGTATTGTCTCCTCTATCAACTGCTGATCTTCAGAATGAGATACTTCAACCTCCTTTTTTTGTTGCTCTTTTAATATTTCACTTCTTAACTCTGGTAAGACTGTTGATAATTTAGTCTTGGTGAGACTGACCTCTTCTGCTGCCTTTGATGGCTTTTTTCCCTTTGTATGATGAGAAGCTGGAGTTTTTATAACTGCTTCTTTCTCAATCTTTGGTTTTTCATCTGAAGAATTATCATCAAGTACAGTTACCCCTTTTGCATTTAATCTAGGGTTTAAAAGTTTTTTCATATTCAATCTTAACTTGTTTCTTGGCCTAGTTTTAGGCCTCCAACCTGAGGCAAACTCTCCCGGCATATTCATATTTTTTCCTTGATGTCTAACTGTGGCAAATTCCATAGCTACAACTTTGTTCTTCTTTTTCTTTGACCTACTTGTTTTGTCTTCTTGACTGCAGCATTCTCTGTATGTGTTAACCCTAGAATCAGTTTTGACAGTAAATTCATCTTCTTCTAAAAGATATCCTTCATCCTCTGATAGAATAGTGATGGGGCTTCTTTGCTGAACCTGGATGTTTTCTTCCTTTACAGCAATCTCCTTTGTGATAATAGTTTCCTCCTTCATAAAAGCTTCTACTGGTGCTCTATCTCGCACAGGTTGATCTTCATTTTCTGTAAATAGTGAACTTTTGGCTTTATTATCAGCTGAAGACTGCTGATGTTCATAGTCTACATTTGAGGGCTCTTGTAATTCTTCAAGTTTAACTTCCTTTTTATCTTCAAACTTGATTTTCTGACCTAGTTTCCTCACTAGGGTTTTCCCTTTGTCTACATGTTTTTTGGTTTGCTGCTCTTCTTGCTTAATTTGAAAACCAGACCAAAAGAGGAAAAAATCTCAGGTTTTTCCCTCTCTTTGCAGGGCAATACTGATAATCAATTTGATCAAACCATGATGGAAAATAGACTGTGTAGTGTGGTCATGATGCCCCTTAACTCTACTTGACATCTTCTGCAAACTTTTAAACAAAAAGAAAGGAAGACTCATTCTGGATTCACTAACCAGATGCTACAAGAACCTAAAATGATATTTGAAGACATAGGCATATCTTCCCTCACAAGTGATATAACTTTGTAGGACTTTAATGGGCTCCACCCACTCATCTCTGAAATTCTGGATTAGTATTCCTTTGCTCCAGTTTGGAGTAATGCGAGGTAAAAGGTATCTTTGGGCATTAAAGGTGAAAAGCAGCTTCTTGAACCACATTTTAACTTCATTTCTGACTCCTGTAGCTTCAGCAACTAGCTCCACAGTCAACTTAAACTTTAGAGTATCAAACTCCACTATGTCCTGGTTATAGCATTGGGAAAATTTATAAGAAACCTCAGTGTTATAGCTATCAATCTTCTTGAAAAAATCCAACCAACCAGCATTCTGAAATAGATCTGCACAACCAGGAAATTGATCAATCCATCCCAACTCAGTGGGCTCATCCCTATTTGTTTTGCCACTTTTTCCCATCTGTTTTCAATGACTGAAACCTGTGTAAGTTTAAAGCCCTCTGAATGACCTAATAGTTCTTTTTTCTTCTCAAGCTTCTGAAGTTTTAACAGTCAGCTTTGTTTAATTCTCCTTGACTATTTTTTTATTAATTTTTTAACAGTCAGCTTCTATTTTCGATAAAGGAAAAGTTTTTCACTGATATTAAGTAATTAGGTCAACAGAGTGCCAACTCTCCAATAAAACTGCTGCTGAAAACTAACTATCATCCAAACTGTTCATTTAGATGCTAGATCATCTCTAGAATGCATGACAACATCTGTGTGTTATGGCCCTGCTTCAAATAGTACACTTGGCTCTTTTTAATGCCACATATGAGCTATCTCTTTTGCAAAAAGATTTTGCATTAGTGCTCCCAAATGCCTGCTTCTTAGATCAACTTGTGATTGGTTCGTCTAGTCGATGAAAAAATATGAGAGCAATCCTATGTCTGCTCACTTTCTGCTCTGACTTGTATTTAGCACCAAAACCAGTCAGTTTCAAACACCTAATCAGACAAGGTCTTCATTAAATTCACATGCTCAGCTCCTTCATTGCATTGTTCACAGGTAACAACTAAATTTGTGAAACCATGGTCGCCACAACTTGAACAGAGCTTCACCTTACCACATTTTCAGGTCTTGATAGGGTAATTGTTCAATGAAACAACTATTTTCCAACTTATCACTTATCACAGCATTCCAAAACCCTTTTTAGATTGATATATGATCGTAGGGAGTTTGTTAACATCATAAATTACCGCTTTCCTCAATCAATTTTATCATAACAAGCTTTAAAGAAGAAACCCCCAATTTAGCTGCCACTTTCATGTTAACGCGGAATACCTTATTCCTATCTCGCTGCAGACGCTTAAAATCAATCCCTGAGATGTCTGACTGCCAAATTTGACTATACAAGTGTCTTCAGGTGTCCAATTTACTTCTAGCTGGCGAAACGAGAAAGCCCTAAATTTTCTCTGTAACTGTGAAAGCCCTAACTCCCCTTTGTAACTACAACTTCTGGATTTTGGGCAAATTTCCTCACTCCACTTAGTCTCTAGCTCCGTAATGCATGTATGGAGAACTCCTTTCACTTCAATCTAGGCTCGCTTGTCTACCTGTCACAATTTGCCCAAATCTAACTAATGATTTGCCACGATCTCCTACATGCTGAGAAACGCACCTGTTGGCATGATCATTACTGAAGAAACACGTATCAAAAGCCTTTAAGCATGTGATTAGTCATCAAAAACCAAAATTGTGGGAGAAAATTGCTTAAAAACCAACAATTTCAGTGCGCGCGATATTCTTGTAGCGCCACTGTGTAAACTTTTGGCAATTGCGCTACAAGAATAATTAGAATTCAATTTTGGCGCTATTTTAATCATTATTTCCACTTTGAATGATCTTTAACTGATAAACTATGATCATGATGTTGTTTGTGAACTAATTAATCCATATAATGTTCTAAAAAAAACCCTTTAGGACCCAAGGAAATAAAACATAAAAAGAACCTAAAGGCAAAACTTGAAAATTTCACTCAAAACCAAAAATTTTCCAAAGTAAATAAAAGATCAAACTCAAGCAAATAAGCAAACTTAGAATAAAAATAACAATCAAAACATAAAATTTGAAGAAACAAGTTCCTGACTTAACATCTGGCTCCAGCTGCGGGATGAAGTCCTCCCTGTGAGGCTTCAAGAACCTGTAGACCAGTGCCTTCTTTTTTGCTACCTACTTGTCTGCAAAATTTCCATTGGGTTATGGAGTCCTTATTATGCTTCACTCACACCGGTATATACAATGAAAAGTGAAAATCTCCTCAACGACTGTAAAAATGCTTGAGAATCGTCCATTGACAGGACTTGACAATTCCTCACCTTCCAAAGACTGCAGGACAAAGGTGTTATTCTCCAAAATCTTCGATACTAGGAAATGGCCAAACCAGAGGTTGTCAAACTTACCATGCTTCACTTTTTGTTCTTTCCTTGCATCCCACCTTAAAACCATATCACCTACTGAGAAAGTGTTTTCTTTGATTTCCTGTCAAATCTGCTTTTGATCTTCAATCTGTACAACTATGCTCTTTCTTCTACCTTTTCCCTGTTCTGCTGCAACTCTATCATCTCATAAAACATTCTCTGCATATCATTTGGCTCTTCCTGAGAATTCTGAAGAAATATCATCACTGGGATTCCCAATTGAACAGGAAAAACTGCATCTGTACCATAAACTAACTGGAAGGGAGAAGTTCCAATTGCTTGTTTGACTGTTATCCTATCATCCCACAATGCATATTTCAGCATTGAATCCCAGGACCTCTTGTTTTGTTTGAGCAACTTTCTGATACTCTGGATGATGTTTTTATTAGAGGATTCAGCCAAACCATTACCCTGGGGATAGTAAGGAGTGGAATGTTTCAGCAAGATACCATTCTTTTCACAAAAGGCTTCCATTGCCTTGGACTTGAAAGCCTTTGCATTATCTGTTACCAATTTCTGAGGACAGCCAAATCTTCTTAGGATATTCTCCTCAATAAATTCCATGATGACTTTGTCTGTGGCATTCCTAGTAGGGATGGCTTCCACCCATTTGGTAAAGAAGTCTGTTGCAGTTAAGATCCACCTATGTTGACCTGAGGAAGCTGGATTTATTTCCCCAATAAAATCCAGACCCCATTGCTGGAAAGGAGCATTTACTGCAATAGGTTTTAGAGGCAATGACAGCAATTTTTGTTTGCCAGCAAACTTCTGACAAGGAATACAGGCTCTTACCTGCTGATAAACATCTGCAAACAAAGAGGGCCAATAATATCCAGCTCTTAAAATCCTGTATGTTGTTGTTTTCCAATACTTGTGGCCTCCACAAGCACCCTCATGAGATTCAGAAATCACTCCTTCAATTTCAGATTTATCCAAGCACCTGAGTAGGATACCACCTGGGTCTTTCCAGAACAACTGCTCTTCTACTAGACAATATTTAGTAGCTTTAAGTTTTAAGGATCTGGCAGCTTTCCTATCTAAATGCTCAGGACATTGCAAAAACAACAGAAAATACACAATGTCTGCATACCATGTAGATGCTGAATAATAGTTCAGAATCTTCTCTTTTTCTAAGATTGCTTGATCTTCTTCTTGAGCTAACTCTTCAGCCATGACATGCAATCCCAGAGCTTGACAATTTGATTCAGCCAGCAGCTTGGCTAAACCTTGTCCCTTGACAAGTTTGGTGGGTCTGATATCTACATCATACTCCATGATTTTAGCAATCCACCTGCATCTTTTCCCTTCACTATCAGGCTGTGTCAAAACATCTTTTACAGCAGCATTAGGCACAAATGAAATAAATTTAGAATGCAGGACATAGATTCTGAAAAAAAATTAAAGCCTTTACCAAAGCATAAGCCTGCTTTTCTAAGATACTGTATTTCAGTTCAGAATCTCTGAGAGTTTTGCTGAAGAATGCAATAGGCTGCTCCAGCCCTTCCTCATTCTTTTGCAACATAACAGCCGCTATTGTATCTTTTGATGCAAATGAGAATGTAAGAAATTCTCTGGTAAAATCTGGGATTACTAATACAGGAGCTTCAGTAAGAGCCATTTTGATCTTCTCAAATGCATTATTTGCCTCAGTGGTCCACTTAACTTCCTGATCCTTTTTCAGCATGACTGTGATCTGTTTGATAGTTTCAACAAAGTTTGGTATAAACCAACGCAAAAAATTGATTTTACCAGTGAATGATTGGACATCCTTCTTACTCCTAGGTAAACTTATCTTCAATATAGCTTTTACCCTTTCGGGATCAATCCTTATACCACCAGCATACACTAAATGACCAAGCAATTTACCTTCCTGTACAGCAAAGTGTGACTTCTTTGGATTTAAAGACAAGACAAATTTTCTGCATTTCAGGAAAGTTTGCTTCAAATGTTCGTCATCTGACTGTGAGAAAACAGTAATATCATCCAAGTAGATTACCACAAATTTGTCCTTTTCTCCGACAAAAGCAATGTCCATAGCCCTCTGGAAGGTTGCTCCAGCATTCATTAACCCAAAGGGCATCTTGTCATACATAAAAGTTCCCCAGGGAGTTGTAAAGGTTGTCTTCTCCTTATCATCGGGATGCATAGAGATCTGATTGTACCCTGAGAAACCATCAACCATCGAGATCCTCTGTGCCCCAACTACTTTCTGCAATATTTGCTCAATTTTCGGCAAAGGATAATTATCCTTTAACAAAGATCTGTTCAAATTTCTGAAGTCAACACACAACCTGATTTCTCCATTCTTTTTCCTAACAGGAACCAGATTAGCTACCCATGACGAATACCTAAGAGGCACTATGATCTTGGCATCCAACAACTTCTTCACTTCTTTTTCAATAACAGGAAACAAGGCTGGATTAATCCTCCTTAATTTTTGACGAAAAAGTTTGGCATTTGGTTTTAAAGGGACTTTATGCTGTATGATTCCTGTGTCATAAGTTCTCAATTCCTCATAAGACCATGCAAAAACATCCACATGCTCTTTTAACAGTTTAATATACCTGTTTCTTTACTCAGCTGTAAGTGCTTTAGAAATTTTGACCATTCTAGGATGTGTTGTTGTGCCAATGTTACAGTCCACCACATTTTCTTCTGAGGACTGTACTACAGGTTTCAGGAGTGTATCATCTTTTGAGAAGATCCTTTCCAAAGGTACCAGCCCCTTTGGAATGAAATTACTTTTTAATTCAATAATTTTATGTCCAGCAATCTCATTTTCAGCAATTTCTCCCACTTGTTCCTCTTCTTCATCTTCTTCTGGATCAATTATGGAATTTGAAAACTCACGGGTAAGCTCTAGGAACATCTTAATCTCAATGTCATCCTCAAACACTCTCCACTGCCTTACATTATCAGGTACATATGGTCTATGCCTTACTTCAATGGGATATCTCAACTTAGTGGTCTTAGGGATTCTAAAGTGTGTAGCAGCCAAGGCCAATGAATCTGTAGTCTGATTATGGTCTCTTGGAATATAGGTAATATTAAAAGCTATAAAATAATTTTCAATTATGTCCCATACCTCATTTCGATAGACTTTCAGTAAACCCTGCTTTACTTGATAGTTGCTCTTCACCTGCTGAACAACTAATTTGGAGTCGCCAAATGCAGAAATCTACTGAATGCCCAAATCTTTAGCAGCTTTTAATCCTAACAGCAAAGCTTCATATTCAAAGGTGTTGTTTGTATTAATAAATTCCAATTTATACATCAGCTTTATTGTTTCACCTCCAGGGGATATGAGAAGAACTCCTGCCCCTGCACCTTCTTTGCAAGAGGAACCATCAAAGTATAATTGCCACAGCTCATCCTCCGGTTCTCTGCTGTATTTTACTGGCTGTTCTTTTTCAACCTGTAACAAGCCAGCAGTATTATCCTCTTCACTAAAATGTAACATGCAAGTACCCAGGTCTTTATCAACAGCATACAGTGGGTGATTGGTAGGGTTCTTGTCATCTGTCAGAATGTAGGCAAACTGAAGCTCTCTGTACAGCCTTCTGTTTTCTCCTCCAAACACAGGAATAGTAGCATATGATAAATCCATTTGCAAGGTCCCACCAACCTTCTTTGCCCAAGATCTAGAAAGAAGTAACCCAAACTTCGGTGTGATATCAGCTACCACAACATCCATGATCACACTTTTCATGGGTAACTGGGCCAGGCTGAAAACCATGTCTTTTATTAGCCCTAAACACTTCACTGCTAGGGAATCAAAGGCATATAGATCATGGTAGGGTTTTGTAATACTCAGCCCTAAAGCCTCCATAACAACCTTTGGCATTAAATTGTGTGAGGCTCCTGAATCTAACAAACAATTATGAATCATTTGTTCATGGACTTTCAAGGTGATGTAGAATGGAGGTGAAGGACCTGCTTCATTTTCAGTCTTTTCAGCCAATGCTGATCCAATGAAAATCATGGGGTTTTCTTCTTGCAGATTTACTGTGTCTGAAATAGGATGATTACTTGCTGAATTCAACACCTTAAGAACGGTTTCTTTATATGAAGGATTTTTTATTAATTCAGTTAAAGGTACAGGAATCTTTAACTTTCCTAATTCATTCTCCAAACTGAAATTCTTGACAATTTTATTTACCTCTTCAACTTCTATGTTTTTCTTTTGTTTTTCTGAAACTCGTCTTTTCTCTGTCACAGGATCAGATGACTGCTTAGCAGGGACAGCTGCCTTCTTCTTGGGAATTTGTACCACTTGTTTTGGACCTGACCTCAGGTTCACAGTCTTCTTCAGTTCATTTTGACAGACAGCAGCAGTTACAGCAGTGTTTTCCAGACCTAAATCATCCTATGTTTCGAACATGTCAGCATCATAGTATTCTGCATTAAGAAATTCTTCCTTAGTGACAAAACCCCCAGATAATCCTTCTCCAAAATGATTCATATCTTGATCAGTCTCTTCAAAGACCAGCTCATCATCAACTTCTTCCTCATCAGCCACATTGTTCTGAAGAGGTGGTGCCACTCTTTGGTCCTCATTTTCTCTCCTTTCTCGCTGGATATCATTATTCCTTCGTTCTCTAGGCATGAACCGGGGAGCAAATTTCCTTCTGAACTGGTTCTGATTATTAGGATTTCGTTCACCTTCTGGAACAGGCTTGATGGAATTTTTCTCAACCTCTAATTTATTCAACTTTGCTGTCAGAATCCTCACCAACTTAGCCATTTCATCTATTTTCCCTTCAGCAGAATGAGCAGCAAAACTTCCTGGGGCTGCTTCCTTCTTTCCTTTTCTGTCATAAAGCTGCTGAGTTGTTTCTTTCTTTAACCTATTTGAAGCCAGTATGTTAAATTCTACCTCCAATGCTGCATCCTGCATATTCAGTAAAGAAATAGGTCTCCTTTCTCTCAGTAATAAAGAAAATTCATGATCAAAAGCATTTGCATATGTCAGTTTAGCAGAGGTTTCAGTAGGCTTTATTTCTGCAGGAATTCTACTGTACATCTTATTAAACCTCTTTGAAAAATCTACAATAGTCTCATCCTTTTTCCTCCTGAGAGCTCCAAACTCAGTTATATAGTATGTATGATCTTTAGTATCACCCTATTGTCTCATGAAGAGATCACGGAGTTATTCAATAATAGTGATTGAGTTACCAGGCAACTCTCTGAACCATTTCCTTACATCTCTATCAAGGCTTTGCACGAACATTCTCATCCATACATCCTTGGCCTCAATGTTTTGGTTATCAGCATAGCTAAGGAAAGCCTCCCAATGTTCTTCAGCCGTGGTTTCCCCCTGTCCATTAAACCTAGGAAGATATTTTTGGTAGTCACCCCCAGGCAGTGCATTTAAAGGCTGAGGCAAGACCAATGGTGCATATTTGGTTGCAACCATCCGGTCCATCATGTCAATGGGCTTATTTTGGGTTGACATTTTTGGACTGACTGATTTTGATGATGAAGAAGTTTGACTGGAACTTGACTGAAAGGGGTTTTTACCTAATTTCAGCTGAAAAAGAGGTATCTTACCAGGAGAGGCAGTTTTGGCTTTCCTGAAGGATTGAGGATTGGTAACAACTTGGAAACTGCTATTAGGGATAATAGGCTTTAACCAAGGTGAGATTTCTTCTTCTTTTCTTAGCAAAGCTGAATGTGATGAACTACCCAACTGGTCAGGGTCACACAGGGCTGGTAAAGATTGAGACCTTCTAATTTTTCTTGTTGTCTTTAATATCTGTTCAGGGTCTGTAACACCCAACTGCAATGGTGAAGTAGGTCTGTTCCTGGTTCCAACTCCTCTAGTAGCCACTGTGTCAAATTTGGTGAAAAGTAGCCTTAAAAATGTGCTGGTTTAAGTTCACCTCTTAAAACCAGAAAAAATGATAAGTATCCCAGGGAAGATATGTCTTCAACTTCGTCCCCAACAATGGCGCCAAAGATGTTTGTGCCAGAAATTGTTTCCAGGCCACAAAGAAACAAGCCAACACAATCTCAAATATTTAATCAAGTAAAAGTAGGGTTTAGGGTTTTCTTGAAAGGTTTTTTTTTGTGGTTATAAAGTCTGGTGGCTGAAGGGAATGCATTCATGAGTCAAGCATGAACTAAATCATAAATAAATAAGAGCAGAGATGCATAATATAATCACCAAGTACCAATCAGAGTATAATACTAAAGTTCATTCATAACTGACAAGCATTACAAGTAAAGAAACCATAAACCAGCAATGAATATATCAGTCAAGTAGATAAACAAGATAAAAAATGAAGCTAAAACATAGTCTGAAGGGTGATTTAGATCATATATTTCATAGTACTGTTCAACAAATAAACATGATATTTATGTACTTAACTCATAAACAAGTGCAAGACCTCCTTAGCCAGCCCAAAAAGTAGAACCTTTTCCTCTCTTTCTCATCTACCTAAATACTGCTTCTCAAAAAATCAGTTAGGGTTGAAACCCTAACTGTCTTCAGCCAAGTCATCGATGGGATAATTGTCATATTACAATTTACAAAATAAAATATTTCTTCCAAAAACTTAACAAAAGACTGACTAACTAAAATATTTCTCAAAAGACATAACAAGTAACTGACTAACTAACAAACTTAAAGGTCTTTTGCAGCCTCAGCTAGTAAGGCTATTCCATCCAAAGCTTGGGCCTTCTTCTTGGCTCTCTTTTGCTCAGCTTCCATGTCTGCTAACCTTCTTGTAAGTTCTTCATTCTGTTGTTGCAAGCCTTTGACAGTTTGCTTCAACTCTGCACATTGCCAATCTGTGACTCTCTTCCTCTTCAGGGCTTCCTTGGATACTGCAGTAAGCTCTTGATAATGGTCATTTACTTCCTGCAAATCCTCCCTGAGTCTTATGTTTGCTAGGATCAAGCCATCATTCACTTCCTGCATGTAATCCATTTGATGCCTGTATTGTTTGATGGTTCTCTGCAAGTTCTGCTTGTCTGAATCAAAAATCTTCCCTGCTGTAGTATCCTGCATCTCACTGGGTAGCCAAGGAATATCTAGTTTTCTAAAAATGTTTTCATCTTCTGGCAACAGGACTGAAGACACACCATGAACCATAGGGCTTTCCTGATTAGCTGCTTCAGTAGGTATTGTCTCCTCTATCAAGTGCCTGTCTTCATAATGAGATACTTCAACCTCCTTTTTCTGTTGCTCTTTTAATATTTCACTTCTTAACTCTAGAAAGACTGCTGATAATTTAGTCTCGATGAGACTGACCTCTTATGCTGCCTTTGATGGCTTTTTTCCCTTTGTATGATGAGAAACTGGAGTTTTTAGAACTGCTTCTTTCTCAATCTTTGGTTTTTCATCTGAACAATTATCATCAAGTACAGTTACCCCTTTTTCATTTAATATAGGGTTTAAAAGTTTTTTCATATTCAATCTTAACTTGTTTCTTGGCCTAGTTTTAGGCCTCCAACCTGAGGCAAACTCTCCCAGCATCTTCAAAGTTTTTCCTTGATGTCTAACTGTGGCAAATTCCATAGCTACAACTTTGTTCTTCTTTTTCTTTGACCTCTTTGTTTTGTCTTCTTGACTGCAGCATTCTCTGTATTTGTTAACCCTAGAATCAGTTTTGACAGTAAATTCATCTTCTTCTAAAAGATATCCTTCATCCTCTGATAGAATAGTGATGGGGCTTCTTTGTTGAACCTGGATGTTTTCTTCCTTTACAGCAATCTCCTTTGTGATAACAGTTTCCTCCTTCATAAAAGCTTATGCTGGTGCTCTATCTCGCACAGGCTGATCTTCCTTTTCTGTAAACAGTGAACTTTTGGCTTTATTATCAGCTGAAGACTGCTGATGTTCATAGTCTGCATTTGAGGGCTCTAGTACTTCTTCAAGTTTAACTTCCTTTTTATCTTCAAACTTGATTTTCTGACCTAGTTTCCTCACTGGGGTTTTCCCTTTGTCTACATGTTTTTTGGTTTGCTGCTCTTCTTGCTTGATTTGAAAACTAGACCAAAAGAGGAAAAAATCCCAGGTTTTTCCCTCTCTTTGCAGGGCAGTACTGATAATCAATTTGATCAAACCATGATGGAAAATAGACTGTGTAGTGTGGTCCTGATGCCCCTTAACTCTACTTGACATCTTCTGCAAACTTTTAAACAAAAATAAAGGAAGACTCATTCTGGATTCACCAACCAGATGCTGCAAGAACCTAAAATGATATTTGAAGACATAGGCATATCTTCCCTCACAAGTGATATAACTTTGTAGGACTTTAATGGGCTCCACCCACTCATCTCTGAAATTCTGGATTAGTATTCCTTTGCTCCAGTTTGGAGTAATGCCAGGAAAAAGGTATCTTTGGGCATTAAAGGTGAAAGGCAGCTTCTTGAACGACATTTCACCTGCATTTCTGACTCTTGTAGCTTCAGCAACTAGCTCCACAGTCAACTTAAACTTTAGAGTATCAAACTCCACTATGTCCTGGTTATAGCATTGGGCAAATTTATAAGAAACCTCAGTGTTATAGCTATCAATCTTCTTGAAAAAATCCAACCAACCAGCATTCTGAAATAGCTCTGCACAACCAGGAAATTGATCAATCCATCCCAACTCAGTGGGCTCATCCCTATTTGTTTTGCCACTTTTTCCCATCTGTTTTCAATGACTGAAACCTGTGTAAGTTTAAAGCCCTCTGAATGACCTAACAGTTCTTTTTTCTTCTCAAGCTTCTGAAGTTTTAACAGTCAGCTTTGTTTAATTCTCCTTGATTGTTTTTTTATTATTTTTTTAACAGTCAGCTTCTGTTTTCGATAAAGGAAATTTTTTTCACTGATATTAAGTAATTAGGTCAACAGAGTGCCAACTCTCCAATAAAACTGCTGCTGAAAACTAACTATCATCCAAACTCTTCATTTAGATGCTAGATCATCTCTAGAATGCATGACAACATCTATGTGTTATGGCCCTACTTCAAATAGTACACTTGGCTCCTTTTAATGCCACATATGAGCTATCTCTTTTGCAAAAAGATTTTGCATCAGTGCTCCCAAATGCCTGCTTCTTAGATCAACTTGTGATTGGTTCGTCTAGTCGATGAAAAAATATGAGAGCAATCCTATGTCTGCTCACTTTCTGCTCTAACTTGTATTTAGCACCAAAACCAGCCAGTTTCAAACACTTAATCAGACTAGGTCTTCATTCAATTCACATGCTCAGCTTCTTCATTGCATTGTTCACAGGCAACAACTAAATTTGTGAAACCATGGTCGCCACAAGTTGAATAGAACTTCTCCTTACCACATTTTTAGGTCTTGACAGGGTAATTGTTCAATGAAACAACTATTTTCCAACTTATCACTTGTCACAGCATTCCAAAACTCTTTTTAGATTGATATATGATTGTAGGGAGTTTGTTAACATCATAAATTACCGCTTTCCTCAATCACTTTTTATCATAACAAGCTTTAAAGAAGAAACCCCCAATTTAGCTGCCACTTTCAAGTTAACGTGGAATACCTTATTCCTGTCTCGCTACAGACGCTTAAAATCAATCCCTGAGCTATCTGACTACCAAATTTGACTATACAAGTGTCTTTAGGTGTCCAATTTACTTCTAGCTGGTGAAACGAGAAAGCCCTTAATTTTCTCTGTAACTGTGAAAGCCCTAACTCCCCTTTGTAACTACAACTTCCAGATTTTGGGCAAATTTCCTTGCTCCACTTAGTCTCTAGCTCCGTAATGCATGTATGGAGAACTCCTTTCACTTCAATCTAGGCTCGCTTGTCTACCTGTCACAATTTGCCCAAATCTAACTAATGATTTTCCACGATCTCCTCCATGCTGAGAAACGCACCTGTTGGCATGGTCATTACTGAAGAAAAACGTATCAAAAGCCTTTAAGCATGTGATTAGTCATCAAAAACCAAAATCATGGGAGAAAATTGCTCAAAAAACGGCGATTTCGGCGCGTGCGATATTCTTGTAGTGCCGCTGTGTAAACTTTTGGCAGTTGCGCTACAAGAATAATTAGAATTCAATTTTGGCGTTGTTTTAATCATTATTTCCACTTTGAATGAGCTTTAACTGATAAACTATGATCATGATGTTGTTTGTGAACTAATTAATCCATATAATGTTCTAAAAAAAACCCTTCAGGACCCAAGTAAATAAAACATAAAAAGAACCTAAAGGCAAAACTTGAAAATTTCACTCAAAACCAAAAATTTTCCAAAGTAAATAAAAGATCAAACTCAAGCAAATAGGCAAACTTAGAATAAAAATAACAATCAAAACATAAAATTTGAAGAAACAAGTTCTTGACTTAACAGTAAACGCAATGAAATTCGGGGTGATCAATTTGAGAATGAGTTGTTGTCCTTGAATCCAAATGATTTTTCATGCATTCAAGACTATTTATCTAAGTATAAAACTCTTAGACTCTTATGTGCAGAATGCAAGATTAAGAAAGAAGAAAA
>LPNX010177242.1:342580-368001 GCA_001517045.1 Pseudotsuga menziesii
CAAATTAAATGCTATAAATTATAATAAATTATGTTAAATTATGTTATGACTTCAGAGTATACTTGTTTTATCTGTTTTGTCAATCTTCTTTTATTAAAACTAAGTTGTAAAATATAAACAATTATCAATACAAATATGGATAAAATGTATGCAGACAATTTAAAATAAACATCTATAAAAAAATTTGAATTCATCAAGAATACAATCAGATAAAAATGTAATACATTTGTCGTCACATAAATGACTTCATCGAGTCGTCATTTTATCTAAGTGACATTATAACTACAATTTGAAAAAAACATCTAATTGGCAAATCGTGTAAGATGGAGATGAATGCCACGAATCCCATGGATTTCTCTTTTCCTTGTCTTATTTGCGTTTTGAGTTTAAATATACGGCGAGCCGAGAACTGGGAGAAGAAATTAGCGTGTTGTGGAAATGAGTTGCAGAGTAAGACAAGGGCAAGGGGAGAAGGAAGACTTACCCTACGCTCCCTTAAGAAAAGGCCTCTGGTCACCGGAAGAAGATCAGAAGCTTATCACCTATATCCTTGACAATGGGATGCTGGGCTGCTCCTGGACCTATGTCGCCTAACATACTGGTAAGCACCTGCTTGTACTCTAATTTCAATAATTTTCTTCTTCAGGATCATCTATTTTATCCAATTCAATACATTCTATGCCGCAGCCTATAATATGAACTCTAATGCAATTATGATAAGGTTTCTAATACACCATGTACAGGTCTCGAGAGATGCGGAAAGAGTTGTAGGCTGAGATGGGTTAACTACTTGCGGGCTGGCCTTAAACGTGCTGCATTTTCACGCCAAGAAGAGCAACTCATCATAAACTTGCAATCTATTATCGGAAACATGTTTTGTTTCTCTTCAATCCTTTCATTTAGTTAATTACTTTTTTAAATATTTATTACATTCCATTCCCTCTCACTGTCTTGATTAACGTCCACAACGATGATAAGCAGGTGGTCTCTGATTGCCGCGCATATACCGGGACGCACGAGGACAATGAAATCAAGAACTACTGGAACTCTTCGATCAAGAAGAAGCTCAAGTTGAAATACCACTTCTCCAACACCAACTCCAAATCCAATGCCCCGGCTTCCCGCTGCGATCGCATTTGCAGGACCGATTCGTTGGTTTCTCATACTCATGATGATTTTACGTCATCTTGGTCTGCCCAGCCATATTTGGACGCCATGCCTGAAAGATGCGGTGACCACTGGGGAAAATCAGTTCTGTGATCTGGGCGTTTTGGAATTAATACAGGAGCAAGTAGTCGATCAAAATGATGATATTAACCAGCTGATTTCGTATTTTCAGAACTGGATTGATGATACTTCAACCCTGCATTGTACCCATGAGAGTGTCTCAAGCCATGCAGCTTTTCAATCTCCGAGTCTGCCAGCGCAAGGCCTGCTTCATACTTGTAACACTACAAAATCACCGACTTGCAATGAATTAATAATAGAGTCATGGCGGACTACAGTGCCACCTGTTGAAGCGCCTAGATCTGCCAATTACTCTCTGGGATCAATCGCAATTACCACCCCTGCTGCCGTTGAAGCAGAGTTCTTGAAAGAAAAAATAGAGAATGATGGATCGAGCACTAGTCAATATAACAGATGGCAATGGGATATAATTTTTATTTTTTTAATTTTATTATTATGATGTCATGTTGCCACATGTCAACTCAAATCCATATACCAAATTCCAAAGTTTACATCATCTTCTATCCACCAATAAGTTGTTTACAAAATAGTTTTTTAACAAAATTAAAAAAAATATTTTACAAATCCCTAAGCTATACTTTACAAAACAGATTTTAATTTTTTTGATAGAGAGCAACTAATACAAAGTCAAAAGAGTTTGACTTGCAATTGATTACAATATACCTGCTAAGGCAGGTATAAATATGAAAACAAAAATCATCACCCTTGAATTATGTAACTTGTTCCCAATTATTTAAGGAAACGAAACCATGGCGATTTAAAACATATTAGAAAAATATAACGGACATGCTTATGCTAAATAGGTATATTCTAACAACCAAAAGCTACAGCAACAACAGATGCCAAAATTCAATTCTTATCTACAATGTTACAATGTGGCATTGATCATCCCTCTTTCGACAGATAATCCTCATCCAACCCCTGGCTATTCTGTTCAATGTTATACAGTGATATTCTTCGAAAAAGCATTTGTTCCTCCTTGCAGTCCTTAACATACACATAGCATATACACATCAGTGAAAGGCATTCATTTGTGTATAACAAACTTTTCCAATTAATTCCTCTTGTGGGTCTTCTGTCAAATCTGCTGTTGTTACAGATGGCTGTTCCAGCTCCCTCCCTGCCAACTTCTGTCGCGTTCTGTCCTAGAGATTCCATGCCGGTCATTTCTTCACGTTTCAACAAAATGTGGGTTGTTGGAAATAAGAGATTTTTCAATAACCATTTTAAAAAGGTCATCTTGCAGTCATCACTGAGAATAAATTCTTTAAGAGGACCTGTTTGGCCCCGTGCTAGCCAAAGCAGTGGGTAAGTCTATTGTTATCAGAATTGCTGTATGTTAATTCGCTAAAAAAACTGAAAATGCAACCCATTTGCACGATGTGATCAATTTTTACCATGAGTTTGTTTTAATGGACTAAATGTTTTAAGGGCAATATGTTAGGTCTATTGTGATCAGAATTGCTGTTTGTGAATTCGATAACAAGATAACTGTAACAGTCAACCCATTTGTATGATGTGCTCAATTATAGTGAAGTTTCTGGATATGATCTGTGTTGAACTTTAAACTCCCACCCCACATATATATAAAAGCATTGTGACTTTGTTTTAATGGACTAAATGTTTAAGGACAGTATCTTCGCTAGATATGCTTTTCTTCTGGAAAACTTATTTTACAGATACGTCACTGTTGTCCTGTTGTTGCCAAGTTAATAATTATTTTAGCCCTTGGCACCACCGGTTGTAATTGCAAAAGTATAATTAGGTGTGATTATAACAGTATCCATTAGTTGCGTGGATGATAGTAGGTTTAGGCACACGGATCTGTAGCTAGCGTGGATAGTTACTGCCACCCTCAGGGCACAAGAGCCAAATGATAGCCTGCCTGGTTATTGGCTACTGCAAGAGTCTTGCTGCCACCGCAAGGATGGAACTCGAAACACATGTCCAGCAAATTCTTCACTTTGGAATTAGACCACAAGCTCATGTCCAAGCTACTTTCATTTTAATTACTTCTTTATCCTGGACTGGACCTACAAGTATTTCCATTTGGCATTATTCCTATTCCATGTTTCATACTGGCTCTTGCTCATTATCGTACCCAGCTTTTCTATCAGCTCAGCTATGCAAATTCATCTTTTTGTTTATTTATTTATTTTGTTGGAATGCAGCATTATTTTCATAAAAAATCAATAGACATGTATATCAAGATCAACATATCCAGGAGCCAAAGGGTGGGCACCACGGAATCCCTACTGAGGCCAGGAGTGTCAACATATCTGCTTTAGCTCCAGTTTTATTTGTAGACAAATGGACGATCCAGCACTCTGGTAGGAGTATATGGGATGTGATCAGATTGATGGGCTTATTTGTGGTGACACCACTGTCATGCAACATTGCACGAGGTGCCAATTCATATTTTTCTTCAAATGAGCTGTCTCTCCATCCCATTTTCTGTGTCTGTGACCCATTCAATTCATGTTTTTCTTCAAATGAGCTGTCTCTCCATCGCATTTTCCTTGTGTCTCTGATCCATTCTCACTTTATGCTGTTAGGGAATGGTAACCAAAACCAGGCTTACTGCTGCGAGAATCCAATGCCCTTGATGATCAACATATAATGTATCAACTACCAACCAAGTGTTGTAACTGCACCACTCTGCAGTGCCAAGTGAGAGGAATATCAACTTAAGTGAAAGTTTTGTTTCTTAAGGTGGTTATTCTAGTTTCTTCTTACTACTAATGCTAATACTCAAAGGGCTTACATTATGCTCCTGTGAACAAACTGGGATTTGCTATCAGTTGTAGATACATATGCATATTGTTCTGTAAAGTTTGCTAGAAATCATTGAAACCCCTTGGATGGGACTGGCCTTGTTTGGAAGAGATGAATATTTAGCTTGCATAAAACCCTTATCTTATGCTTGCTAACTGATTCAACAACCTTGGAGGTTCCCTCTAATCAGGAAGTTGTGTTGTGTTGTTAGACTTTGATGTTGTGTTGTTTGTTCTAGGTCTCAGGAAGAATTTGCTTTTAGTTTTGGTCATGGAAGATAAGGGCTTTGCAGTAGAGTTCAAGATCCAACAAGCCCTTATAAGAATTAAGAAGTCTAGCCCAGGATTAACTCATATGATTGTGATTAGGGAAGGCAATTTATACTGGCTACCGGGTGAACTTGTTTGAGCCCTAGTTCATAACATATATAACTTGTGTGAGCTATGGTACAAGAGGATGGGGTAGGTGCATCTTAGTGGGTTGCCTATTTTTGTTGAATTTTAGCATTAGCATGAATACTTAAAAAATTTGCGGACTAACTGATAACAAATGACAAGTGTAGTAAAAACATCATCAACACATCAACACATTGAACACAGGATTTTTCACTAGGGAAACCTTTAAAGAACAAAAACCCCAAAAGAATTAGTAATTCATCTTGTAAATGAGACGACTGAGTTTTCTTCAATCTCAGAATCATGAGATAAACATTTGTCAATAATTCTTCAAGGACAAATTATCAAACCCTAATGGATTTGAGCCATGAAAAATTTCCACAAAGATAACTTTTACAGGAATACAAATTAGGGCTTGATGCCCTAATTTAATGTGTCAGATTGAGAAGATCAACTGGCTTCCTGCTCGTAAATAATATTAGGTTAGGGTAATTCCCTAACACTGTTCTTTGGCTGGCCGTGAGATAGAAAATAAGAAACCCTAGATGTAGGGTGAATTTTGTGGTAGGATGTCATTAACCCATGGAGAAAATAGACTAGGGTTAAACCCTAGCTGTGAAGAGAAAGGAGCAGCTGCTGCAATTGATCATCATGAAACCCTAGCTGTGGGTTGATCAAATAAAGACAAATGTGGATGCGTTAGCTAGAGTCATCCATACTAGGGCATAACAACCAAACCTCCTCTTCAATAACCAACGAATTCTTCTGTTGGAGCAGCTTCACATATGAGAGCAAAAGTGTGTGTGATAATGAAATGGATTGATCTTCTTTTATATCCTTTGAGTCACCTGTAAGTGGACCAAAATTAGAAAGAACACAATATTATTATTTTATTCTTTTAATTTTGATTTTTGCCTTTAGCCTTCCTGTGGTCCAAAGGTCCTTATGTATTTTTGAATTTTACCTGTGGTCCAAAAGTCCTTATGTTTTTTTTTACTTTTACCTTTAGCCTTCATCAAGTGACCCTGTGGTCAATACAAGTGGCCAAGGTGGTCTTTCATCACCACTCAAAGTACATCATTATAAACAAAGAGAATTACTAATGCTTTTATGTCACACTCTGTGTGACACCAAGATATGGTGCTAAGGTGTCTTAACCAAGGCTAACTAAGCCTTGGAGAAAGTCGCAAAGCCCACTGATCAAAGGTCAGAGTGTCACACATGCCTAGACCCGGTCTAGGGCTTATAGTGCCTTCCTTGTAACAGACCAGGTGCCTCAGCCATAGGCTGCATAATTTGACACTAGGTCAAATACTTGGTAATAGACCAAGCGCCTCCATTCTCCCGGAGAGTGGCCCTCAGCCCCGGGCTGAGTCCCTAGTCCCAGACTAGGTGAATTCCTGGTAACTGACCAGGTGCCTCATTCAAAAGAATGGCTACTCAGATCTAGGCTGAGTCTACCAGTGTTAGACTAGTTCCACATCCTGGTCCCGGACCAGATGTCACCATTCAACAAAATGGTCACTCAACTCAAGGTTGAGTCCCCCCAGTACTGGACTGGGTCCATATCGTAGTTTTGGACCAGATATCATCATTCAACAGAATGATCACTCAACTCTAGGTTGAGTCCCCCCAGTGTTGGATTGGGTCCATATCGTGGTCCTGGACCAGATATCATCATTCAACAGATTGAACACTCAACTCTAGGTTGAGCCCCCCCAGTGCTGGACTGGGTCCATATTGTGGTACGGACCAGATATCATCATTCAACAGAATGATCACTCAACTCTAGGTTTAGTCCACACCATGGTCCCGAACTAGGTGTCTCCATTCTCTTAGGAGAATGGCTCTCGATGCTGCTAAGAAAAAATCAACAATTTTTGAGGGAGAATAGTCACATGTTTTCTAGAGTTTAACATTGAGTAGTGGGGAGTATGCAAAGGGTGTGTGCTTGGCAAGCATGCTAAGGTTGCTTTCCCAATCAGCAACGACAAGTCTAAGGCGATTATAGACCTATTGCATTGGGATGTATGTGGACCGATAGTGGCATCAATCATAAGAAGTATGTACTATGTTTTCTTCATTGATGACTTTTCTTGCAAAACTTAGATGTACTTCCTAAAGACCAAGGATAAGATCTTTAACAGGTTTCAAGAGTTTAAAGCTCTAGTCGAAAACTAGACCAGGAAGAAGATCCAAGTTTTGAGATCAAACATTGGGGGTGAGTATACCTCTAAGGACTTTGAGGTTTCTACATGGATGTAGGAATCAAGAGGGAGATGACTATTATGTACAACCCATAGTAGAACGGGGTTGCAGAGCAGAAAAAATGATCCATCATAGGGGTTGTTAAGGCCATGATACATGACTAGGATTTGTCGATGTTTTTATGGGTAGAAGCATGCAATGCAACAATCTACATCTAGAATAAGTGCCCTCACATGATTTTGGAGGACAAGACAATAGAGGAGGCATTCACTGGTGTGAAGCCAGAGGTGAGTCATTTTCGTATCTTTGGTTGTCCAATTTATATCCAGTTCCATATACCAGTAGAGAAAATGACCAAGTTGGAGCCTTTTAGCAGGAAGGGTTTGTTTGTCGGTTACAGGGAGATTTCAAAGGCCTACAATGTCTTTATTCTAGAGCAAAGAAAGACAGTTGTAAGTAGGGACATAAAGTTTGAGGAAAACTTTGCATCCAAGAAGTCTTTTGAGCCCATTCTAGTGACAGAGGATGGGGAACAGGAAGCCTCGAAGGTTGAACTAGGGTCACCAGTAACTTCTAGTTTCGGGCAGTAGCCGTCAGGTGCAGAGGAGGAGCCCTTAGCTCCTACCAATTCTATGAGGAGACCTTGATGGTTCTCTCAAACATTGAGGGATGCTCAGGGGCGTGTTGAGGCTTCTAGAAGCACATTCATTGAGAGCAAAGTCGCAGACCTCCTTGCAAACTACATGGTGTTAATGAGCAACATTAGAGACATTGAGCCTTCCATTTTTTAGAAGGTAATAGATTATAGGACAACAAGTTTGGATGGATACCATGGTGGAGGAGTACACCTCCATCATGAAGAATGATTTGTGGGACATTGTGCCTAGATCGGAGAGGAAATTAGATGTGAGTTCTAGGTGGCTTTACAAGATCAAGCATGCAACAAATGGCAACATAGAGAAGTACAAAGCGAAGTTTATGGCAAGAGGATTCTCCAGAAAAGAGGGAGTGGACTACAAGGAGACTTTTGCTCTAGTTGTAAGGTACACCTCCATTAGGTCAGCGATGTCTTTAGTTTTTGTTATGGGATGGAGGATACATCAAATGGATGTAAAGACAACTTTCTTTAATGGGATAACTGAGGAAGAAGTGTATATAGAACACCCTTGGGGCTTCGAGATTAGTGGGAAGGAGTCCCATGTGTGTAGGTCGAAAAAGGTCTTGTATGGACTCAAACAGACACCGAGAGCATGGTATTCCATGATCGACAGATGCTTGTAGAGTATTGGCTTCACCAAAAATGAAGTAGATCCCAACTTATATTTTATATTTGTTAAGGTTGATTTGCTTGTTTTTGTGTTGTATGTAGATGACTTATTTCTTACAGGTCTAAAGAAACTCATTGCAAGGTACAAGGTAGATATGGTAGCCGAGTTAGAGATGGACATTGTCATGATGCATTACTTCTTGGGGTTGGAATTTTGGTAGAGACCATGGAAGATTTTCCTTGGGCAAGGTATTATGTAGTCAAGATCTTGAAGAGATTTTGGATGGAGGACTGCAAACCGATGGCCTCGCCTATGATCACTAATCTGAAGAAGGTAACAACTTTAGATTCAGATATGGTGGTGTTGGACACAATGGTCACACTGAGAGGGGAGTGAATCAATGTGATGGCAATTAAAACCCTTTTCAACTTCTATTAATTTAATCAAACAAAGTTCATCAATGCGTTATGCTACCAATCACATCATCATTGCATAAGCATCCATTGACTAATCAACAATGAATCATAAGCATGTTTATCAACTAGATAACTGAATCATAACAAGTAACACAACACAAGAGAACACAACATTTGTTTAATAAACTTGATTTATGTATTGTACATGGAAGACTTCAATCTTCGCGATTACAATCAGCACCAACTGATAAGAAGAGCACCAGCTCCTAATCCAAGACCTAGCTTGGTCTTCTCAGGTCCAATTGAGAAAGGGTTGAGGAATCCAATCCCCAAGGTTGCAAGGCTTAGTTTGCAGGTCTGATGTCACTTTGTCACTGTCCCAATCACATTTCAATCAACTACTCCTCAACAAATTTGCCACTGTAATCAACTGCCATCACCGTCATAGTCTCAACCCAATCAACTGATCAAGGTCCTCTGTCGTTACTGTCAGTCTACTATCACTTTCATCTAGTTGTCAACTATCCAAACCATTGTCAATTGTCCAAACCACAGTCAGCTCAATCAACTGGTATCATCTTCCTCAAACAACTAGCCAATCTGCTCATGCAAATCATGCCAAGACACAAAGGAGTCTGCTCATTTACCGATTATGCCAATAATCAAAGATCTGCTCATTTATTGTTCATGCCAATAATCAAGAGGTTTGCTGAGATCAAAGATCTGCTTAACCATGCTCTCAATTTATCCAACCAATGTTCTTAGGTTGTTTTCAAACCCTCGCACATTCAACTGTACTGTATTCTAACAAGAAGTCTGCTACTTGCTTCTACAGAGATCCACCTCAAAATCATGCCTCAATCTTCAAACATAGAGCTGAGAGATGAGTCTCCTTGACTGTCACTAAACCAGACCTAACTTCGTTCACACTTCGGATGCTGCTGCTGCGCAACTGTGTCTTAGATGCCAGCCTTCGGATGCCTTCATTGAAACATTCCTGTGGTTACCAAAAAAAAAAACAGAGCTGCGATGAACTTGAAAACATTTTTTCTTTGACTGCGGCTTCCTGAGTCACAGTTTTATACCCGAATTCAGAGCTATATATAATCTTAAAAACATAAAAGATCTTGCAAGAAAAGATTCCTGCGACTGCCTCAGATCTACCTCCACCTGCGTTTTTAAGCTTCTCAGAGTTTGCTGCCTCAGAACTGTTGACATACCCGAAAATCAGAGCTGCTAAACCACACTCACACTTACAAATGAGGTCGTGGCCCTTGTATTTGTACACATTTTCCATGACTTTATTGGGCTGACCTGCTACATTGAATTTTTAATTTTCCTTTTTTTTAATTATTTTGTGGAGCTGACTTGTTGAAGGGGTTGTTATAAGATTTTTTTTTTAATTTTATTTTATTTGTTTGAAGGTTGCTTCAATCATGAAGCTGACTGATTATCTCAACTTCTTATGTCTCCAACAATTAAGGGATCCGTGACCCTTATGATTAAGTGGAATGGGCTTCAACCTCCATCATACATCATGGATTATGCAAGAGGGCTTCAAAGACTTCAAATACTTCTTCATCAAGCCATCCATGCAAGATATATCATATATGTACATCAACATAACCATGAAGACTTGTGGGTCAAGGTGCAAGATTCCCACACCCTCAAAGGGTGTCAAATACCACTTAACAAATCAAGGCTCCAAGAGTAAGGTTTTCATCATAGGCATCAAGGACAAGTGCAAGTGCTTCATCTTCATGTATTGTGCATACATGACAAAGTAAGAGTTCCAAGAACATCTTCAAGGTCTTCTTCTTCATATCAAAGCATGTCCATGGGCTCCACCTCATGGTCACAAAGATACAACGTCTCAAGCCATCTAATCACAAAGAGGACCATATATCATCAACAACCTTCATCAAGCTTGAAGACCAAAAAGCAGAGGTTTCAAGGACTTTGAAGGGCATCAAGTGGCACCTATCCAGTATGTGGGCTTCAGGACCTCTTGACTTCAACAAATGACCACAGAATGGGTCATTTGTACCACCGTGTGCTACAAGGTGCACACCATCAGTGACTGGGATCCAAAGCCCAGGTTACCACAGCAGGGGCATGTCCAATAAATCAACCATCAATCCTATCATCCAGCTGGGCATTGTATGTGGGTAAAGGGTGATCAAACCCATGCCAAACCTGTGCAAGTGTCCTTGATTAACTCATACCTGTTCATTAAGCTTGTCCACTGTAGGGGACCTTGGTGGCATCAACGACAACCTGAGGGGCCACTGCAAGTCCTATGTTGTCATCAATGACAACTCAATCAACAGGTGGATCCCATGTTGTACAAGCAATTGATAGGTTCCTTGATGTATCTAGTCAACGCTAGGTTACATATATGTTTTGCAGCGAACACCTTGAGTCAGTTCATGGTGGGGCCAAAGCAGGAGCATTGGGTGGTAGCAAAACATGTGTTAAGGTACTTGAGGGGCACATTGTAGTATGGTTTGAAATAACTTGGAGACGGTGAGGTGAAGTTACATGGGTCTACAGACTAAGATTGGGTAGGTAGTGCATCTGACAGGAAGAGCACCTTTGGGTGCTACTGTAGCTTGGGATCAATGATGATATCTTGGTTCAACAAGAAGTATATTTTTTGTGGCACTCAGCTGTAATGTCCCAAGTTAAATCTGACTAATTTTTAAGTGACTGGTTATGAATTTTTTGGGCTTAGGAATTCTATCAAACACTTCTGTCACAAGATCTGATACGACTGCAATGTCCTTGACTAGATTTGAACTGAAGTTTTGGTTGACTGTTTGGAATTTGGTCTAGTGGTTTCATCAAACACTTTGATGGTACTGTTCTCCTACCATTAAATTTCTCCCTTACTGCTGATATGGATGGATATTAACTTCTGAAATGTCTTATGCCAACTGCTCTAGTGTTTTCTTGGGTTAAGACTTTCAACAAACAGTTCACAGACATACAATATTGGAGCACATTTGAGCTATCATCCAAGTATTATATTTTATTTATTTAACAAACACTTTTAAACTGTTAAATCAGCAATTAATTCAGTACATAACCAGAGTTACAAGTCATCTGACCTGAGAGTAAGCACCGTGAGTTTTCCTCCTCAGTATATACTGCTGTAGATGGCACAAAGAATTTGCAGGCAGTACTTCTCACAGCTGCGACCTCCTCTTGTTGGCACGACTGCTGTAGGTGGCAGTGGTAATTTACAGACTCTTTCCTCTCTAATATGACCTCCTTCCAGTTATCATAAATTGTTGTAGGTGATAGCAGTAATCCCCATGATGTTTATGGTTGTAGCAGCTACAAATTTGTGGTGTATGGAGTCTGGACTGCCCAAACAACTCTTATCAGCAGCCAATATCTTGGACACTAGTGCGCCCTCCCCAAAATCACCTTGAAGCTTGTCAAATCCCTTACAAATGATGAGTACGTCCTCTCAAGCCACCATACAGTTCAACAGTGCGCCCTCCTCTACAGTTGATATAGATAATTATTAATATCCTCTCAGGCACAAGGGAGTCACAACAGTAGCAGCAGTAAAAGCAAATGGAAGCAGCGTTCTCTTCTCTCGTCAACTCAAACCTTCACCAGACCCACGACTTCTTCTATTTGGGTGCCTTCCTCTTGAGGTTTAGATCTATGTGTAAAAGCAACAGTAAGCAAAGAATACACAAGAAAGATGGCTGGAAGGTGGTCTTTCTTCTCAACTGGTGCGTCCTTCTTAACAAATGTGCCCCTCCAAGGCAGTCTTCAACTCGGCCAAAATTCCAAAGATCTGCAAGAAAAATACATTTCCTTCCACCTAAGTCACCTGGTTTGAGTTCGTGTTCGAATTTGGGGACATTGAAATTTGACAAAAAATTGGCATTAAGTTCGAGTTACTATAAACTTTAGAAATTGAAAAATATTTCATTATATATATAAATATTAAATTTAATAATTATGTATTGAGCTATTTAAATATTACATAATTTATTTTCATTTATATAAATAAGTGAATCTAATAATTAAGAAAATGTGATTTATTTTTAGATATTGATCAAAGTTTCAAATTAAAAAAAATACATTTGAAACTAAAATCATTAAATTTTTTGAGGATATACATCTCTAAAACCACAGCCCCCTCGACTGACCTTAGCCCAATGCTAATCACAATAACCAAAAACATGAAAGAGATCGATAGACTGCTTGCCGACAAAATTTAAATCTAAATCTTAATTTCCCACCCCCTCGACTGACCATCGACAAGTTGCGAATTGGTCGAACACTCGAGGATCGCAAAAGTCCCTCCATCCATTGATTGATTGACTTGGCAGTGGAACATGTTCCCCTCGCAAAGTTGGGTGCGTGCAGAGATCCATGACCTGCCAGGAAACCCAGGTATGAAACCCTCAAGGTGGACGTAGGCTTACACTCCTGAAAAATAGTACAAAAAACTCTAGTAACAAAGTCACAAGCGACGATCGAATTTCGGGTAGGGTTTACCTACATAGAAATTGATGAATTTTTTAGAACAAATTCTTGTTCCTGCGAAAATCGATGAATTTTGATTTTGAAGGTGAAAAATCGTTGAATCCGATGACTTAGCCTTCCACGACACTAAATGACAATAACCACAATGACGAGATCTGGTTGATTTTGCCCCTCAAGATCGAATAAGGTGGATGGTTTCACCACCGAAATCAATTTCTCCTCCTAGGGTTTTTCGTCCCAAGAGTCACAAGCTCAAGAGCTCTCCAAGTTTTTGAAAATGCAAATATCGTGAATAAATGAAGGAATGGGTCTATTTCCCCTTTTAAGTTCATTTTACCTTTTTGACTCATTTTTACCCTTTTCCACCACCTTTAACTTAAGTGACTTTTTTTTAAAGGTGGTTCACAACCCTGGAGCTCGCTACGTCCACGGATATTATCCAAGGGGCCCACTTGAAGGGGCCTCACCTTGTTGACATTATTTCGATGCCTAACCCCGAAGGAACCAGAGAATTGAACCCTCGACCTTAACCTTAGCCGTCTTGGTCTCAGAAGATCCAACCAACTGAGCTACCCCTTGGGGCCAACTTAACTGACTTTTTATAAAGTCACTTTATGAATTAATTATTCAATGTCACTTTATAAAAGTACCTTTTCTCCTAGTGACATTAAATAATAAAATTTCCCTCACTTGTCGACTACAGTCCACGAGAATCAAATGGACTGTACTACAGTCCACGAGAATCAAATGGACTAATTCGTCGTCCTTTGGTGTGGTCAAACAGAAAGGGACATGACATCAGCTCAACAGAGGCAGAGTATATGACAGTCAGTATTGCTAGTGGTGACTGTGAGGCCAACTAGCTTCGCAAGTTGCTTGCAGGATTATTTGATCAGGAGTTGGATCCCACTGCGATTTACTGTGAGAATTAGACTTGTATCAAAATTTCTAAAATTCTAGTGTTTCATGACAGGTCCAAGCATGTTGAAATCATATATTACTTCATTCGAGATATGATTCAGAAGAGAGTAGTAAAGCTTCATTATGTACCCACAGATAGTAGGTTGTTGATACTCTAACCAAGTTCTTAGCAAAACAAAAGTTTGAAGCATTTTGTAATATCCCAAATGCGGATATTCAACTGTTTTCTACACTAGGGCTTGCTTAAGCCTCCCGATGTATAATAATATTGAAAATAAATTTGCATGCAAAGTGTCGGGAAAATGGCCCTATTTTATAGCTAAATAGGGCAGAGAATTTTATGATGATAGATCAACACTTACCACTGATAATTTGGCTTGATGATGCTCTAGAGAGAATATGCATGCAGTAAGAACTGATCTGGTGAAGAACTGATGCTTCTTGCCTTCGGTGATACCCCAGCAGCATGAACCCTCAATCAGCTAAAGGTGATATTTTCAGTGAAGGAAGTGTCTGATGTAGGTGAGAATTTGCAGGAGTGGTAGTCTTCCCGTGACGGAGAGGATGCCTAACACATGCAAAAGTTCTAAGATCAACAAGCAGGCTAGCGAATTGAACTGGAGGTTTAGCTGCTCACGCCCCTTGATTCCCAAAACTGCTAAGAACTGCTTCGGATGAGCAAACTGGAAGCTGATAATCACCGGTTATTGGAGGATGATACCGATGATGAGAATGGTGCTAGTATTCTGAAGATAAATAGAGATCTGAGGACCCAGCAAATGATTTGGGGTTTTCCAGCTAAAAACTCCCTTACGGCTGCACACGTGTCCCTGCAAACAATCTCTGATGGATACGGGATAACTGCAATTGGATGAATAAGTTGAAGAGCGAGTGGTGAACCTGGATGGTTTACCTTGAATGAGACTAGGACAAATATTTCATTGCCAAAACCTTGTTAGCTGAAGACGCCGTCTTCAACCCCAACTGATGTGGCTGCATGCTGTGCTGCTACTCAAGAAGCTCCAAATCAATAATAATCATAAGTGTCTTCTCCATTTACTTTATCTTTTTTTTATAACTTTCAGCTGCAAAAACCTTAACTTTTGACCTAATTAGGTCACTTTAACTTTTAATTTGCAGTTGACTTGCATGCATGTGCATGGAGACTTAATCGGGTGCATTCATAATTAAATAATGCTTAGATGTCATGCATGCAGGCGGCCTTTGGCTCTGGTGGCCCTCTTCGACCCAATGGTGATATAATATTGATGCCCTAGATCTGCTGTAGATGGCATCAGTCTTTAGCTGATTCCCTGATTGTCAGTACCCGCTTGAACCCATAGGAATCACATAGGTTAGCGGGTTGGTCCTCAATGGCTAGGAAGAAGAGGACATTACAGTCCTCCCCGCTCGAATTTGCTTGTCCTCAAGCAACTGTAAAGGTGGGTGTTGTGTTCTGTCTCCCAAGTGGCCTCCTCCATAGGTAGATCTTTCCATTGAACCAAGTAGTCTTTGATGATCCTATTCCTCAGTTTTCGCTCTCGTACTTCTAGGATACGCTTTGGAATCAGTATCAATTGTCCCTCATCATCAAGGGGGGGCAGCTCGGAAGATGTAACAATCTGCTGGCCGACTGCCTTCTTGAGGTTGGAGACATGAAATACGTTGTGAATCTTGCTTTCTAGGGGTAGTTCTAGCTCATATGCTACCTCTCCAACCTTCCGGGTTATCTTGTATGGACCATAGAAGCGAGGTTTGAGTTTTTTTGCTCCTTTCTTTTTGAGAGATGGCTGTCGGTAAGGTTGGAGGCGTAAATAAACGAAGTCTCCTACCTCAAGACTCTGCTCAACCCCGTGCCTGTCTGCATATATCTTCTGCTGATTCTGAGCAGCCTGTATGTTCTCCCTGAGTATCTTGAGGATATCTTGACCCTCCTGAATCCACTCGTTGGCCTTGGGGCCCCTACTGTCGCCGAATATCCGGTCTGCGAAAGTGGAAGCATCATACCCATACAGAGCTCGGAAAGGGGTCATCCTAATGGTCATATGGTGTTATAACAATGTTCACCCAAGTGTAGCCATTTGATCCATGTCCTCTGCTGACCTGCTACGTAATTTCTCAAATAACCCTCAATCCACTTGTTGACAATCTCTGTTTTCCCGTCACTCTGTGGATGATAACTTGTTCTCATGGCTAACTCGGTCCCCACTAACCGGAAAAGCTCTCGCCAAAAGGCTCCTGTGAATTTGTTGTCCCTGTCACTGACAATGGTCTTGGGCAACCCATGGAGTCTAAATACCTCTTTGAAAAATAGTTCTGTTACCTGTGCTGCTGAATAATTTGAAGAAATGGCAAAGAAGTGAGCAAACTTGGTCAGTCTGTCCACTACTACGTACAAGCAGTCTCTTCCTTGAACCTTGGGTAGCCCAGTAATAAAATCCATAGAGATGCTCTCCCATTTCTGCTTGGGAATAGGTAAGGGATGTAGTAAACCAATCGGGTGGGTGTGCTCTATTTTGTTTTGATAGCACAAACTGCACTCTCTCACATGTTGTATTACATGAACATCATGCTTGAGGCCCTTCCATAAGAACCTTTCTCTAATCTGCCTATAGGTATTGAGAAACCCTTGATGCCCTGCTAATGGCGAATCGTGTGATGCCTGTAAAATTTTCTTCTTAAGGGGAGACTCTGGAACCAAGAAGATTCTGTTTTTCTAGTATATGATGTCATCGATTACCTTGTACCTATCATCCCGAATCTGTCCATCCAATAGCTCGCAAGCAAACTTATCTTTGGAGTACTCAACCAAAAGATGAGATCTCCAATCGGATGAAATGCTCATAAGGGATAAAGTAGCTGGTCGTCTGGAAAGTGCATCGACCACTACATTGTTCTTTCGCTTTACATACTCAATCTCGAAGTCATAGGCTTGAATCTTGCTTACCCATTTCTATTGTCTCTCGTTTAGCTCTTTCTGCTCTAGAAAGTATTTCAAGCGGTTGTGATCTGTCTTAACCTTGAACCTGGTATCCACTAAGTACTGTCTGAATTTGGTTAGCGCATGGAGGATGGCTAACATCTCTTTGTCATATATCGAATAGTGTCGCTCATAGTCTTTGAGCTTCCTGCTCTCAAATGCAATGGGGTGGTTGTTCTGCATCAAAACTGCCCCAATGCCCTCTCCTGAAGCATCGCATTCTAGCACGAAGGATTGAGAAAAGTCTGGTAAAGCTAATACTGGGCATGAACTCATTACCTTCTTCATTATTTCAAATGTCTGTTGTGTTGCCTCCGACCAATTGAATGCCCCCTTCTTGGTAAGATTTGTGAGGGGTGCGATCATCTGTGAGAATCCACTGACATACCTCCTGTAGTAGGTGCAAAGGCCCAAAAAGCCCTTCAGCTCTGTCACATTTTTTGGTGTAGGCCAATCCGAAATTGCCCGAATCTTCTCTAAGTGCACTTGGACCTCGTTGGCCCCTATCACATGCTCTAAGTACAACATCTCCTGCATGCCGAACTCACACTTGGACATTTTGGTATATAGTGATTGCTCTTGTAGAATGCCAAGTACTTCATCTAGATGTCTCAAATGTTCTTCCCAAGTTCTACTGTATATCAATATGTCGTCAAAGAATACCATAATATATTTACGTAACTGCGTCCTGAAGATATGGTTCATGCATGACTAGAAGGTAGCTGGTGCATTAGTGAGACCAAATGGCATCACTAGAAACTCATAATGTCCGTAGTGGCAACGGAAAGCGGTCTTTGGGACATCTTGTTCCCTGACCCGAATCTGATAGTACCTTGAGCGGAGATCAATTTTGGAAAAGTAATTTGCCCCCTGTAGTTCATCCATGAACTCATCAATCCTAGGGATGGGATACTTGTTTTTAATGGTCTTCTTGTTGAGCGCCCTGTAATCAATGCACATGCGTAGGGTTCCATCTTTTTTCTTCACTAGTACTACTGAAGATGCAAAGGGACTAGAGCTAGGTTTGATGTACCCTAATTTGAGTAGTTCCTTGATTGTACTCTCTATATCATCTTTATACCTCTTGGGATGTCTGTAGGGAGTGGTGATGATTGCTTGGGTCCCCTCCTCTAGCTCAATAATATGCTCAAATCCCCTATTTGGAGGTCGACCTGTTGGAAGGTCTCCAAATTTGCCTTGTGCTTCTGCAGTAAGGCCTCTATATCTGCTGGATGTTGTGTGGCCTCATTTGGTGGTTTCCTGAAGGTAACCATACACTTTGCAACCCACTCAATATCTCCCTGTTGGAGTACTGCCTCCATCCTGTGTGATGTCACTGCTGTGGGAGGATAGGTATTCACCCCTCTCAATACTACCTTCTGTCCTTCTGTTCCTGTAAACTCCATCTCCATGGTCTGGTAGTTGGTGGAATACTTCCCAATGGAATACAGCCACTGAACTCCTAGTACCACATTCATGTCAGGTACATCTACCACATAAAATGTCTCCATCACTGTATAATTCCCAAGTGTTACCTTTAATTTAGGAATCCTCTGACTACACTCCATGGTGTGACCTGCTGCTGTTTCTGAAAACCCATCAAAGCTCTCAGTCTGAATGTCTCTCTTTTTAACCCATGCAACATCAATAAAGTTGTGGGATGCCCCACCATCTATCAGTACTCCCACTCTGTGGCCCTGTACGACACCTCTGATCCGAAGAGTGTGGAATCTAGGAACCCCTGTCATGGTAGCAATGGTACCTCCTGAGGCCTGTCCCTTAGCAACTGTCTCTGTTGTCTCTCCTTGCTCCCTAAGTCACCTGGTTCGAATTCGTGTTCGAGTTCGACGACTTTGAAATTTGTAAAAAAATCGGCAATAAAAATTTTGATGATAAAATTCGGCATTAAATTTGAGAGTATAAAATTAAAAAATTATATATACATGAAATTTTTTAGCGTTAGTATTTAGTATTAGTTCTAGTTATGCTATTAATATTAGTATTGGTTCTAATAATCCTAGTATTAATATTAGTTATGGTGTTAGCCTAATCTTAGAATTAAAAATAACATATTATATATCTGAGTGATAAAGTTAACATAAATAGTAAAATTAATTAGATCTTTTAATATCAACAATAGTAATAATAATAACTTTAAGAATATCATATTATTATAACGAACCTCACAAAAAAAGCGTTTACATAAATTTTAATGTAAACAGTAAATTATATTAAGCTATAAACAATAAAATAAATTAACCTAACATTAATAAAACAATTGAATCTAATTGGCCTGGAAAAAACAATGGAGACGATTTTCTTGATAAATGTAGCTACCGATTTAAATAATGACTGTCAAAATGGTATGCCAGGAGCCCACGAACTAGTTGCAGTTCCGGTGTAAGGGCGTCGGACGAAGCCGCTAGATTTTTAATTTCTCTCACAACATAGGTCGATTTATCTGCTGCAAGGTGGCTATAAAGTTTCGCTTGGGCTATGTGAAATGCAAAAGACGGAAATCGGCGAACTTAATGAATTAAATTCGCCCTCCCATAAAATTCGACGTTTTTCGATTTCCAAGCTGGAAAATCGGCGAATGCGGTGACTTTGCCTGCTCCTGATCCTGGTAATCCTCATCCTCCTCACTATCGGAATAAGCCTCTATGTAGTAGGCCTTTCCTTTTCCTGAACATCTGTGACCTGGTATCCATGGTTCCTGGCAAGTGAAACATAACCTTTTTCTTCTAAGGTCCTGTCGGGTATCATTGTCCATCCATTCTTTTTGGAAGGGTTTCCTCTCTTTATCTTTAATAGGAAAATTGGTCCTGGGAGGAAACCTATTTTTGGGCACTGCATCCTGTAAGTCTCTAGTCCGGCTGATGGCATCTACAAGGGTGGTGGGCCTATAAGACTTGACACATCCCCATAAGGGTTCAGTGAGAGCCTCAGTGAACAACATAATAAACCTGCTCTCTGATATATCAGTGACCATGACTGCTATCCTCTGAAACTCCGAAATAAATGCATCTACACTACCTGTCTGCTTGAGCTGTGCCAGTTTTCTAAAGTGTACCTTTGGATCCTTTCGATCAAACCACTCAATGAGCCTCTGTGTAAAATCTGGGTACGAGGTGATTGTGTTGTGATCCAGTGTCACTAACCCGTGGTAACACCACTCATGTGCTTCTTTGTCTAATTTCAAAGTTACCAATTTAATGGCATTTATCTCAATCATGGGGTTGAGCTGGAAGTAGGTATCCAACTTCTACACCCAATTCCGGGCTGGGCCACCTCGGGTGCCCTCAAAGGTAGGGATAGTCAGTTTTCCTACGATGCGTTGTAACTCATAGTTCTGGGTGAATGGCCTATTGTAAGCTTTGGGTTTGTTCTTACTTTTGAAGTGGCAGAAGTCAATGAAGGTCATGGTTGAATGGAAGTCATCTCCTAAAGCTCTATATTCTCTCAGATAGGCACTCATGGATTCTTTTGGTTCTACTTGTGCTAGAGGCACTGCAGCTGCACTATCTAAGAATCGAGGCATGGTGGGTCAGAAAGGCTTGTATATATGGGGATGGCTTTGCATGTTGGTATGTAGGTGCTCCCTACTACTGCTGGTGGATACCCTATCATTGTTGGGAAATAAGGGACTGTGTGGGGTGGGCCCATTTTTCTTAGTCATTTGCCTGAAGGTGCTCATCATTTCTTTTTGCCCAGTAGTGAGTTCTTTTATGGCTGATATAAGACTGTTGAAAGCTATTTCATCATCCTCTGCCATTGTTTCTTTGCCTTTTCCAAACTGATACTCTATGTCCTCTAACTCCTCTTCTCTGTCTCTACACCTCTGTCTCCAGTACGTAATGTTGTAAGGGTCTTCTGAATTCATTTATAATTTTGCATGCCCACAGCTGGCAAGGAAAATAGCTCTGATACCACTGTAATATCCTAGATGCGGATATTCAACTGTTTTCTACACTAGGGCTTGCTTAAGCCTCTTGATGTACAATAATATTGAAAATAAATTTGCATGCAAAGTGCCGGGCAAATGGTCCTATTTTATAGCTAACTAGGGTAGAGATTTTATGATGATAGATCAACACTTACCACTGATAATCCGACTTGATGATGCTCCAGAGAGAATATGCATGCAGTAAGAACTGATCTAGTGAAGAACTGATGCTCCTTGCCTCCGGTGATACCCAACAGCATGACCCCTCAATCAGCTAAAGGTGACGTTTTCAGTGAAGGAAGTGTTTGATGCAAGTGAGAATTTGCAAGAGTGGTAGTCTTCCCGTGTCGGAGAGGATGCCTGACACATGCATAAGTTCTGAGATCAACAAGCAGGCTAGTGAATTGAACTAGAGGTTTAGCTGCTCACGCCCCCTGATTCCCAAAACTGTTGAGAACTGCTCCAGATGAGCAAACTGGAAGCTGATAATCATCGGTTACTGGAGGATGATACCGATGATGAGAATGGTGCCAGTATTCTGAAGATAACAGAGATCCGAGGATCCCAGTGAATGATTTGGGGTTTTCCAGCTAAAAACCCCCTTACGGTTGCACACGTGTCCCTGCAAACAACCTCTGATGGATACTGGATAACTGCAACTAGATAAGTTGAAGAGCAGATGGTGAACCTGGATGGTTTACCCTAAATGAGACTAGAGGAGATATTTCATTGTCGAAACCTCGTTAGCTGAAGACGTCGTCTTCAACCCCAACTGCTGTGGCCGCACGCTGTGCTGCTACTCAAGAAGCTCCAAATCAATAAGAATCATAAGTGTCTTCTCCATTTACTTTATCTTTCTTTTATAACTTTCAACTGCAAAAACCCTAACTTTTGACCTAATTAGGTCACTTTAACTTCTAATTTGCAGTTGATTTGCATGCATGTGCATGGAGACTTAATCGGGTGCATGCATCATTAAATAATGCTTAGATGTCATCCATGCAGGTGGCCTTTGGCTCTGGTGGCCCTCTTCGACCCAATGGTGATATAATATTGATGCTCTAGATCTTCTGTAGATGGTATTAGTCTTCAGCTGATTCCCTGATTGTTAGTACCTGCTCGAACCCATAGGAATCACATAGGTTAGCGGGTTGGTTCTCAATGCCTAGGCAGAAGAGGACATTACACATTTTGAGACAAACTTGGAATGGTGCATAATTCCTTTCTCGTTAAGAGGGAACGTTGAAGAATGTTGCTCGGATAGGAACTTCTGCACAGGTTCAGTGTGAACATGCAAGAAGTAGTTTGTATTAAATCTATTATGCAATTCACTTTAGTAATAAATTGAAAGTCTTATATTTAGTTCTTGAGTTTAATAAAGTGTATTTTTATGCATTAGCAATTTAGGCTAATCTCACTAAGAGGTTAGGTTTTTGGTAGATGAGGGTTTCAAGTATAAAGGCAACTCAATATAGAGGGTTTAGACACACTTACACTCAAAGACAAGTTTTGTTAGGAAGTGATTTAGTTCATCAGTTTAGCAAATCTCTAAAGCATAGGAAAGGAGTTGTAGTTAGGAAGCAGGCAAGTCTGTATAGTCAATTCTATATCTATAGAGCCGTACAACAAACTGACAGGTAGCAGGTAGTTTTTTTCACTTCCAACAAGCAGGTATTCTTAATTGGGGTGCAAATCTATTTTTGGGTGTATCGTACAACTATTGGTTTCATAGCTTGTGGAGGTTTCCTTTTAAGCTTTGATTTGTTAATGAAAAGTTGATATGAAGGAGTAATTACTTGTGTAATGTGTTTATGCTTCTGATATTTACTTTCCATCTATATGTGTGATTGTTGCTGTGTGAAGAATTTAATTTCTACAATTAAATAACAACTTTGTCTAGTTTAGAACATAATGACAACAATCACATAGGGCTTGGAATTTTCACATATAGAACATAGTAGAAAATGTAGGTAGTTTGGGGGTTTTCTTCTTGCTATATCCTTTGTTGTATTGGAGTTGCATTTGTGTTTTGGGACACTAATAGAAAATAACAATGGAGGATTCGATCTAGTGTTGTAGGCACCCCATGAGGTAATCATTTTATGTTTATACATTGTTTTTTCAAATTAAACTTGGTAGTATTTATTTTCTTGCCATTCTTGTAATTTTCTTTGGTGAATGTGGGTTAAAAGATGATTCGCAAGCTCTTGGTACAAATACTTGGGTTGAATTGACAGTGGAGAAGTTGGAGATGTTTTCAAGTACGATAACTAACAATTTGAAACCTTTGTTGAATCTATAGGTGTTGGTTCAATAAGGATTGTTAGTTTCTCTTGGTTGGTAAATGACCCTTTGTTAATGAAGTGGGCTCTAACTTCTACTTAGATCCAATCATTGAGGGACATCTATTTTGTAAAATTCACCCAGGATTTGCACTGGTCTTATTATTCGTTGAAATATTTTGCATCCATGGGCTGTTAAGGTGGCCAACATGTTGAAATATTGTAACTTCGAAGAATATTCTATATGTATCTTTTGTGGTCCCCGATGGTCCTACCGAGAGAACCACTTGTATTATCTTGTACCCCGATGCTTCTAATCGGAAGAACTAACAAGAATCATGAGGTAGTCCCCTCTTATTGTAAAGGTGGGTCATTAGCACCCCAGTGTGGTTACTTGAGCCTACTTGTTGGATGAGTTAATTGAAGTGAATGGATGAATATAAATAGAGGTGTAGCTCTCCTCATTTGAACACACTCTCACTTGTGTAGCGCATTAGTGGAGAAGAGAAGTAGCTGGAGAAGGAGGAGGATCAGGCTTTTGATCTCCTTGCTGGTTTTATCTTTTTGGGGCATCTATATTGAGGAAGCTTTTTCTGGGTTTTTCCCTTTAGGGTTTTCCCAGGATAAATCTTTGTGTTCCTTTTGTATGGTTGTGCTTGTCTATCTTTCAATGATCCTGTTTATATGCTTTTGTTATGGAAAATGAAGTGAAACACTAATGTCTTAGCTAAGCATATGAAAATTTTAACATGGTATCAGAGCCACCCTGAAAAGAAGACATTGTGCAGCTACAAAATCTAGGGCTTCTTACTTTTTGGTTCTCTCTCCACAATCGATCAGCAAAAGAAGGCTAGGGCTGACTCTCCATTGAAGGGCGCATCTTTCTGTTAAAGCGGAATTCGATTCCGAGCATTTTCAGTTTTCCGTATGGGAAATTAGGGCTTCTTGTAGAAGAAGAATTTTTGAGTGAGCCCAGCATAGGATTTCTCTCCTCATCAAAATCGAAGTTTAGAGACCTGGATCAAGTTTTTTGGTTGGGTGAAACTCCGAGAAAGTCAAACCCTAGTTTGACTCGGAGCTAGAAAAACCCTAAATACTAAAACTGCTAAGTTTTGGTATATTCGCTATATCCCAATATTGGTGAAGGTTCAAGAGCTCAAAATTGCAGAGACCGAATATAAAATCCTGATGAACATTGTGTCCAAAATTTAGCCTCAAATTCGCTATATTTTAGGAGATATGATCCCTCCAAGTTAGGGTTCCAGCCTCTTCTAGAATTCATCCCTAAACAGGACACCTAGGGAAAATTGCTATAGCTTGGGCTACAGAGGTCCAAATGGAATTCCTGAAGATGTTCTAGAAAGAGAACAGACTGTACTTTCTGTGGTCCTAATTTCAGAACCTGAAGATGAACCAGTGACACGTGGCATGCCGTACAACTTCACTGTTCTGAACAGTCCTGTAACAGGTCACCTTGGGAAAATGATCATAAATCCAAATTGGTGAAACCAACTCTGATGAAACCTGTGGTGTTGGATCAGGGACATGCGAGGTTACCTCAGTGCGAAATGGCAGACACAGAGGAGCAGTAATTTCAGAGATATCAGAGAAACAGTAACAGGCATTTCTGCAGAAGAAATTGGAAAACTAGGGCTTCCTGTTCCAAGAGCTTCCCTCCACTGTTTTCAGAAAAGGAGTACATTGGATAGCTCCATTTGAAGAGATCTATCTTTCTATCCAATCAGATCTGAAAGATTCCAAGTTTTGAAAATTAGGGTTTCTCTGACAAACCCTAGATCAGCCAACTCCGGAAGCAGGACAAACACCTCAAATCGGTAAGATCTAATCTTTTGCTATTTGCATTTAAGGTTCTCATTTCAAAGTGATCTATCACATCAGTTTGATGATAAGCTTGGTGAAGTTGAAAACTTCCAAGCATGAAAGTATTTGATCTCTCTGAAGAAAATGAATTGGACACCTACATGAGTAGAGAGGTTCCAGTTCTAAAGGGAGATGAGCCTCAAAGCCTTACACAAGAAGAACTTGATCAAGGCCAAGAAGATCACTGTTGATTCAATCACGGATCAACTTGTATCACAAGTGTCTTCCCTAAAGACACCGAAGATGTTTGATTTCTTGATCAAGCTATTTGAGGATAAGAACATAATTCAGAAGATGGATTTGAGAAAACAGTTGAAGAATGTGAAGATCCAGAATGCATAACATCTTGAAGCAGTAGAAGAAGAAGCAGAGAATGCAGAAGTGGTGATAGCCACCTTGAATGGCCTCCCATGATCATGGGATTCATTCATTTGAGGAATGTGTGCCAGAAGAAAGTGATTACTTTCAGTTGACTTTGGGAAGAAGAAGAAGCTCGTCTCATAAGAAGAGAAGAATAAATATGGGAGCAAATTGAAGATCAAGCTATCACCATTCAAAGAAGATCCCTCAAGCGATGAGGAATATGAAG
>LPNX010177242.1:376097-464462 GCA_001517045.1 Pseudotsuga menziesii
GGAAAATGAAATGAAATACTGATGTCTTAGCTAAGCATATGAAAATTTTAACACAACATGAATGTGGCAACATCAACGTTATCAGAATTGACATTAGGAATGGAATTGATTGAGGGGTAGAGTGGAACTAGATTGGAACAAATTGAAAAACCGTGTTAAAGAACTCCAATTGTAGCGAGAGAGTGTTTAAAACCTCAGTTTGACAGAATTTCTGTGGATTGAGAAAATATCCTTAACATAATAGGAGTAACATATATATATTTTGAGATGCATGAGTGCTATTGCTAGCAGTTGCACTCACTGTGGAAGTGATGCTCTTTCCATAATAGTCAAATTGCGGGTTTTGACCAAGTAAATTCTCAGTGAGCACATTTAATGGATTAGGGACATTTGGAGATTTGAATGAGGCTGCCAAACTAACTAGGGCTTTATTCAGTGCACGAGGCCCAAAAATTGGTCTAGTCAACGAGGGAGTGACCCAAACAGGGTAACCAAAGAGTCTACTAGAGCCTAGTATGCAACCAAGGGAGAAAAAGACCAATATGTAGGCTAAGGACCTTACCATGGAACCCATGTTACAGAAGTGTAGAGTGTAGCATGAGCGAAATGGGAATGGGAGTGCCATGTTCTAACAATCATTTAGGGCCGGAGCACCCGGGAGTGGGAGCACCCTAGGCTTAAATTTTTCTCGAAGGTGCGTGAGTGAGAGCGTGGTGGGAGTGGTAGCGACCCAAAATAGAAGCTCCCATTAATACTTGTTAAAATTTGTACCAAGGAAGGTGTTTTTTTGTCTTTTGATGCGTAGGGGCGAAAAAACAATTAATAAGGTCCCTAGTCACTTTATTAAAGTGAGAAGTACTTTATATGTTATAAAGTCCCTTTATAAAGTTTGCTCATGGTTATTTTTTTAATTGACTTTATGAGAAATAAAGTGGGTGAATAATTAAAATGACTCATTCGTATTTAAATGGAAAAGTGCACGTATTTTCATTTAATGAGTTATTAATGAGTTTTTGAATGTGAGCCTTAGATCTCATTGGCCCAAGATCTAATCTTGGCCATTGGATCCTAAGTGGAAGTTACCATGAACAAAAGGGGGAGAAACTAAGGATTTAAGGTACCATTATCACTTTCATCCAAAGAGATTTTGGAGAGCAAGAGAATTTGATCGTTTGAGGAGAGAAGTGTTAAAGATATTGCAACTGCGAGACCCATTCTTACGGAGGATGGTACCCTTGTCACGTCCCCACCCCTCTACTCGGCGGAGAGCACACGACTAACATAGCTGCTAGCTATCTAATCCAGGCAATCTAGCCCCATGAACATAAATATAAAAATGCATTGAACTTAAGCATACATAGATGCACAAACATTCAATATACAACGGAAGCATTTACATTTCATTCAACACATTGACATGTTCATCATATTTATAAATCAAATACAAGTGCAGAGATTTAACACAGGAGATACTTATCTTAGAAGAAGCTTGTCCCACAACTAGCTTACGTCGCTGTAACGTTCCACCTAACCATAGGCCAGTGTTCTCATCAATCTCTCAGCAACACTGCCACCCTCGGGCTGGGCATGATTCCCACAAGGAATAAGGGAACACTAGCAGACTCACACATAGCCAAGGATTTATCAAAATTCAGCCAAGCCAACACAACTGGGTTTATCAAGCTACAAAGGCTGACTGCTAAGTTAGTGAGCTCAACCATAGAGCTATGTACACCTGCACCGGATCTAGCTTGGCTTCTAAAACATCTACACAACCAACACAAGGAAGCATCCCCTTCTCTGCTACATAGTTCCTCAGGATATGCCTTTCCTTCCAGTGCTATTCAGGGTGTGCAAAGAAGCAAGCTAGCTCCCTAGCTCTGTCTGTGAGGTTCCTTCTCCCACTAGGTTTATCAAGCTAGTCAGACCCTCTTTCCACTCCCAAATCAGTTTAGTCCAAAGCAACAGAGGCATACACAGCAATTGCAAAATTATGGAATTGAAGAAAAATGATTTCGGCAACAAAAGGAGTTGGTAAAATAGGGAAATCAACCCTTGGGTGAGCAATTCGAATTCAACAACTATCTCGGGAATTCCATGAGCCAAAACGACTGCTATGAACCCCAAAATCGTGAATCCTTGATGTCCATTTGCTCAGCAACACAAAAACGAATTTCCTAGGCATGCAAAATGAGGAAAACGACAAGAAAACGTGAGGAAGACAACCCAATCCCTGGGCATTACAAAAACGACCTCCCATCCATGGGAAAGATGAGGTAAATAGCCAAAATCGTGGATGGATACACACAAGAAGCTCTAGCTGCCTGAGAGAGCTCACGTGAATCAAAGAAAATGGCGAGGAAAATGAAAAACGTGAATGCAGATTGCTAGGAGCTCCAAAAACGTGGGGAAAGACAACCACCACCATGCATGAGGGAATGGGCAGCATTTTCGGGCAATAACTTGCCCCATACGTCAAAATCGCGTTTCCCAAAAACTGATGGCTTCTCCCATTCGAATTTGGATTGCCATACCTTGCCCATCCCATGCAATAACCAGTGTTCCATGGGGACGCGCCTCCCAGGGTCGGGGGCTCGCCCCCTATGCTTCCCACGCCCCGAGGGCTGGGGGGCTCCATGGGAAACGTTTCCCAGCGCCCCCCTTTCTGCGAAACTTGGGGAAACACGGGTCTAGGAGTTTCCTGGATTGGGGGGCTCCCACACGCCCCCTCCTGAAAATGGGGGGCTCCAACAGGCCCCCACTGCCCTCGATTTTTTAAATTTTTTTACTTAAAAAAGAAATGGTTCATCTTAAATTATAGGCTTTTACACTAAATGTTCATTTTAAAACAAAATAGAAACAAATAAAAAGAAGCAAACATCGATATGATATGCTTGGCTATAACGATTACATTAAATTACACTAAATTCTTGGGGAACATAAGCATGCTAGTATGCAAATGGTGATGGGATGAGGAATTGATATGTTTATATGTTGGGGTTCATATTTTTATTATTATTTTTTCTTTTTTATAATTTTAGAGACCGACCCCCCTATGTTAGGGACCCTGACGCCTCCCCGCCCCCCCGTCCCCCAAAATACCCCAAAATTTTGGGGTGTCTCTACACGTCCCCAATGTGCGTTTCCCCGTTCCCACGCCCCCCCGTCCCGGAAACTTGGTGGAACACTGGCAATAACCAACTCATCTAACTTCTGGCAGTAATAAATGATCGGGTGAATAAGATAAGAAAGGTAGTTGACAGTTTGATGGGTTCTCCCTTTGACACTTGGCTTTTCCCCATTGGCCCAAGGGTTTGGATATCCCCCCCTTATCCTTAAGAAATCATGCCCCCATCTCATTATTGTTGCATTGACATAGCTGGTTGTGGGTTTTTAATTAAATTGCATATTTACATGATGTCCAAAATTATAATGTGTCGTCTACCACAAAATACCATCGGCAACGATTTTTAATCGCCGAAACATACAATGCTAAATCGATGGTGGGGCTTTTGCCTTTAGCTCCACACCATGATTAATTACAATACATACATCATATACATTTAATGCAAACGAGGTCAAAACCGAGGTGTTACAACCTTAGTTTGTTAACTAGGATTTCTGGTTAGTGAACCAGGTAGAGTAAGCCTCTAGAAGGTACCCTAGGGCCCCCAACAGTCTCTTGGGGTTCTTGTTTGGGACGAAGCAGGTTGATGCCATGGCAAAGTCCCTAGCATGTGGCTAGGGTTCCTATATGCCTCTAGGGTATCCTGGTCTGGGACCAGGCATATTCTTGGTCTGGGACCAAGCAAATCCTGCAGGTTGAGGTAGAGATTTTCTGGTCTGGGACCAGGCATATTCTTGGTTTGGGACCAAGCAGTTCATGGAGGTTCATACGTGGTTAGTTAACCAGGTGGATCTTGGTTAGTTCACCAAGACAATGATGTGTGATGTCCTCTTCTCCTAAACGATTAGCGCTAGGTTGTTTCTCAAGGGATTGGCCACCCCTTCATGATGTCACTGAAAGTTTTTCTCAGATTTCAGCCACCGGTTTAAATGTAAAAAAATTCACAGTTTAATGCCCAACCTAGATTTAATGAAGGATGGAAATTGCACAATATTTCAGACCAACAAAAACACTGTTGAAACTCACATTTAATGACAGAAAATAAAATAATAAATGCACACCATAAATTTTAGACTCGAAGATTTTTGGCAAACTTTCCTAAGAAAAAGCCACAAGGGGAAAACTTGTTAGTAGAGATTTTTATTTTCAGGAAAATTTTACAGCAAAACACAAAAATTTTTAGACCAACTTATCTCAACTGGAAGAGAATTTTTGTCCCGTTTTTCGTGCTCAATAGGAAAAAATACAACTCTGATTTTTTTGCTGAAGCTGCCTCGAAAACCATGTTGTTGTATGGATTGTACAGTAGCCTGCTGTACGTCCTGTCTCGAAAACCGCGCTACTGAAGATGCCTTGGGATTCGAGCCTGCGACTGTTTCCTCGAAAACCTTGCCCAACTCTGCCTTGGTTTATGCTTGAAAAAAACTGAGCTTGTACTTGCCTCGAGAAATGTGCCCTTGTACAGAATTCGTACAGTATGGACTATACAAACAACCTGCAATAAATGCAGCCTCCTCGAAATCCGTGCCCAACCCCCTCGAAAATTCGTGCCCTTAGCTCTAGCTGTTCTCTTCTTCGAAAATCGTGTCTCCTCTCTCAGCTTTATTCTTCTTCACTCTCTTCTCAAAAATGCAAAAGTGAAAGTGATTTGCCTTTCCTTGCCTTTTTGGTGAAAACCCTAGGATTCTTCTAATCCAACGGTTGAGATTGGATGAGATGAGTGGATGAAATTAAATGCTCATTAAATCTCATTTAAAATTAATTTCACTCACCTCACTTAAATTTTTCCAAAAAGTAACTTTATTCTCTAAAGTCAAATTAAATGCTCATCTCAAGTCATTGAATGCAAGGTCACTTTATTTCCCCCTTTTAAGTGACTAAGGAAAAAGTCACCTAGGGAAACACTTTCCTAGGTACAAAAATCAACACTCCCTCTTACCGAGGAAGGTGTTTTGCACCACACCCAACTTGTCTCTGAAGAAGACAAACTTGCTCCTCCCCAAAGATTTCGTCAGAATATCTGCAACCTGCTCATCAATGGAAATGTACTGCAATGTCACTGCTCCTCTCTGAACATAATCTTGAATGAAATGATACCTGATCTCAATATGCTTTGACCGGTCATGAAAAACTAGATTCTTAGAGAGCTGGATGCAACTTTGATTGTCACAGTAAATCAATGTAGGCCTCAGCTCCTGATCAAATAAATCCACTAGCAACTTGCGAAGCCGTAGCGTTTCGCAACTGGCCTCACTGGCTGCCATATACTCAGCCTATGCAGAACTCAAAGCAACAGAATTTTGCTTTCAACTGAACCACGACACCGCTGTCGAGCCCAAATCGAAACAACATCCGAAAGTGCTCTTTCGGTCTGCCACACTGCCTGCCCAATCTGAATTTGTGAAGCCAATCAATTTGATCCCATCCAACCTCCTGTAGTCAAGACCATACTCCACTGTCCCTGCAAGGTAACACAACACATGTTTTGTGGCTACCCAGTGCACTCTCCTAGGCTCAACCATGAATTGATTGAGAGTGTTCACCGCAAAACACAAATCTGGCCGAGAGTTGACCAGATACATCAACGAACCAATGAGCTGACGATATAATGTAGGATCCACCAACTCTCCCTCAGAAGCATGAAGCTTCTTCCAGTTGGTGACCATCGGTGTAGACATCGGCCTGCAATCCTCCATTCGAAATCTCCTCAGAATATCAGCTGCATACTCTCCCTATCCCAGGAAAATATGTCCAGGCTCTTGCTAAACCTCCAATCCTAGAAAACAGTGCATCAACCCAATGTTTGTCATCTCGTACTCTAAAGCAAGATCTTTCTTGCAAGCTGCAATGGGTCTCTCTCCTCCTGTGATAAATAAGTCATCTACATACAACAGAAGAATGAGCAGATCATCTCCAACCATGATGAAATAGAGATTCGGATCTGCCTCACTCTTCTGAAACCCCATCCGCTGCAAGAGTTAGTCCTGGATTACCAAGCTCTAGGAGCTTGCTTTAGCCCATACAAGGCTTTCTTTAGCCTGCACACATGAGACTCTCTCCCATGAATCTCAAAGCCCTGAGGCTGCTCAACATACACCTCCTCCTGTATGATTCCATTGAGAAATGCGGTCTTCACATCCATCTAATGGATCTTCCAACCCATTTCCACATCAATGGAAATCAATGCCTTGATCGAAGTATAACGAGCAACCGACGTAAAGGTCTCATCATAATCCACTCCCTCAACATGTGAAAACCCCTGCACTACAAACCGAGCCTTGTACTTCTCCACACTACCATCTGCAGCATGTTTTAGCTTGTAAAGCCAATGAGAAGTCACCACTGACTTCCCCTCAGGTCTCAAAACTATCTCCCAAACATCGTTCTTCATGATGGAATGGTACTCATCCATCGTGGCATCTCGCCAAACATGATGTTGGGAAGCCTCCTCAAAAGCAGAAGGCTCTGAATGACTTCCCCTCAGGTCTCAGAACTATCTCCCAAACATCGTTCTTCATGATGGAATGGTACTTATCCATCATGGAATCTCGCCAAACATGATGCTGGGAGGCCTCCTCAAAAGTAGAAGGATCTGAATCATGAAGACTAGCCACTAATGCCATACCCAATCTATCTGGCATCTGAATAGCCCTCACTGGCTCCCTGGGTGTCCCATACTCCCTTGCTTCCTTCAAGGTATCCCGAAGCCTCTTAGGCTTCTTCTTCCCTGAATACTGCTCCCACACTGGTCTGTCCTCATTTGATGAACTACCAGAGGTAGAAACCCCAACATTTTGTGAACCAGATGCTGGTGTACCAACAACTGGTGAACTCTGCGATCCTGATGCTCTGTATGGTGAACCTATAACCTGAGACCCAAAACCTGTCCTCGAAGATCCTACTGGCTGAATCACTGAAACTGGTGAACCTGCACCCATACTGTGTGGTCCAGTAACCCCGGAAACCTGTGAACCTGTCTGTTGCACTGACGGTACCTGTGAAACTACCTGAGGTGCAGGAACTTGTTGTTCTCCTTGCTTCGACTCTCTAGACTTCCTGAAGGCCTGCTCCTCAAATTTCACTTCTCTCCTCACAACAACCTTCCTCTAAGAAGGAAGATAAATATGGAAGGCCTTCGAAGTCTCATCATTGCCCACAGAGATGCCCTTCTCTGCGGTGGGCTCCATCTTTGTTCTCTTCTCAGAAGAGACACGAGAGTAAGTCAAACAACCAAAAATGCAAAAATGGCTAACCTCAGGCTTCTTCCTATGAAACTCTCCTCAGGTGTCATGTTCCCCATGGCACGATGGGGACTCCTGTTCTGAAGATAAACAGCTGTACTGCATGCCTCTGCCCAAAGGAAGAAAAGAAGTGTCTGGTCATGTAACATAGCTCTAGCTGCTCCAACAATGGACCTGTTCTTCCTTTCTGCCACTCCATTTTGCCCTGGAGTGTATGGAACCGTCAACTTCCTCTGATTGCCCTCCTTTCTGCAATATCCAGCAAACTCCTTGGAGGTATACTCATCCCCGTTATCCGATCTGAGAGCCTGTATCTTCTTCCCTGTCTGGTTCTCCACAAGAGCTTTGAACTCTTGGAACCATTGCAAGACCTCCTCAGATTTCTTGCTTTCCAGGAAGTAGATCTAGGTCTTCTTGGAATGATCATTGATGAATGTCACATTGTACTCATATCCTCTCAGAGAAACATATGACATAGGTCCACACAAATCATAATGTATCAAGTCAAGAATCCTTGCCAACCTGCTATCACTGCTCGTGAAAGCAGTCTTGGTGTACTTTCCCAAATCACACCCCCCTGTAAACATCACTCTGCTTTGTGCTGAACTCTGGCAAACCTGTAACCATATATCTCAACAACCTCAAAGCTGGACGATGCAAGTGAGCCATCCTCCTATGACACAACTCACAAAGCTCGCTGCCGCTGCTATGTGCCAAGGCATGCCGAGGCTGAAATAAGAGCGTGTACAATTTCCCACATCTAACTCCAATGGCATATGAAGCAGATGGTCTTGCAGTCTTGGGAAACACACGCGCATGTCCATCTAGGAAGGACACCCCAAGATCCTGATCCTCAATCATGGAAACTGAAACCAAGTTCTTCTTCAGCCTAGGTACATATAGTACATCTTTCAAAACCATGGGGCTCATGGACTCCCTCTGAAAGGTAATGGTCCCACGTCCAACTGCTTTGATAGGAGAGTCATCTCCTAACACTACCTCCACATTAGTGTCTGCTTGTGAAAGCTCAGAGAACATCTCTCGAGCACCTGTCATGTGGCTCAAAGCTCCACTATCAATATACCATGTGTTGGAAGTGAATGCACTGTAGGAATGGTCTGTCAACAAGGAAAACTCCCCCTCACTATCAACATCCGCACTAGTGATGATGGATGCTCTCTCTCTATCAACATGTCCAGTGCAAAGAGAAAACTCTCTCTCAAATCTCGTTGTAAAATCCTTAACCTCCTTCAAAGCTGTTGTCTGCTACTTCTTCTTCTTCTTCTTCTGTGGACACTGCCCAGCATAGTGCCCCATCTTCTGACAAGCAAAGCACTTCACAGTGCTCAGATCCTTCTTCTGCCCATCCTGCTGCTTGGCCCCACCCTTCTTGAACTTCTTCTTCCCCTTTGCTGTCAAAGCCACATCCTCCTCATCCTCCCTACTAGTGGAAGCACTGTCCTGCACAAGACCCCTTCGAGTCTCCTCCTGAACAAAATCATCCATATCCTGTCCCATGTAGGTAAGTTCTCCCTAGCTACCAAAGCCTCCACAAACACAGCCCAAGGATTTGAAACCCCATTCAAAGCTGTCTGCACTAGCTCTGCATTAGGAACAACCTCTCCAACTGCTGCAAGCTCATCTCTCACTTGAGAGATCCTAGTAAGGTAAGATATCACAACCTCCCATTTGGCCATCTTGATACTTTTCAGCTTCTCCCTCAAAATCATCTTCCTATTCTCTTTTGAGCTCTGAAACAAGCCGGTCAAAGCATCCCATGTCTAAAATGCACGGGTCTTACTCAAGATGTGAGGAATCACATGGTCTTTAACTGCCCTTAGGATTATTTCTCTAGCTTTTATGTCCTTCTTGTTTAAGGCGGGAAGTGCTGCTGCATCAGTGGTAGGGGGAATAACAATGGAATTTGTTGTAGTGTTATGAACCACCTCATCCCACAACTCATTCTCTTCCAATATCAACATTATCCTAGCTTTCCATGGGACAAAATTCCAAGCCCCATCTAGCCTATCCTCCATTCTAAGTCCAGTAGCCATTATCTCTACTAAGTTCAAGTTTCAACAAAATGCTGCTCACTGTCAAAAGAAATTTTCCGAGTTCTGGAAATTACTTTCTGTCTGCAAAAATTTAATTTTCTGCCCAACCTTGCTCTGATACCATGAAAGTTTTTCTCAGTTTTCAGCCATCGGTTTAAATGCCAAAAATTTGACAATTTAATGCCCAACCCAAATTTAATGAAGGCTGGAAATTGCACAATATTTCAAACCAATAAAAACACTGCTAAAACTCACTTTTAATGATAGAAAATAAAATAATAAATGCACACCATACATTTCTAACTCAGAGATTTTTGGCAAACTTGCCCAGGAAAAACCCAAAAGGGGAAAACCTATTAGGAGAGAGATTTTTATTTTCAGGAAAATTTTATAGCAAAACACAGAAATTTTCAAACTAACTTATCTTAACAGGAAGAGAAAATTTGTCTCGTTTTTTGTGCCCAATAGGAAAAAATACAACTTTGATTTTTCTGCTGAAGCTACCTCGAAAACCGTGCTGCTATACGAACTGTACAACAACCTGTTGTACGGTTTGTCTCGAAAATTGTGCCGCTGAAGATGCCTCGGGATTTGTGCCTGCAACCTTTGCCTAAAAAACGTGCCCAACTTTGCCTCAGTTTTTGTGCCCGATTTTTGCCTGAAAAAAGTTGAGCCCATACTTGCCTCAAGAAATGTGCCCCTGTACGGAATCCGTATAGTACGGACAACCTGCAATAAATACAGCCTCCTTGAAATCTGTGCCCAACCTCCTCAAAATTTGTGCCCTCATCTCTGGCTGTTCTCTTCCTTGAAAATTGTGCCTCCTCTCTCAGTGTTCTTCTTCACTCTCTTCTCAAAAATGCAAAAGTGAAAGTGATTTGCCTTTCCTTGCCTTTTAGGTGAAAACCCTAGGGTTCTTTTCATCCAACGGTTGAGATTGGATGAGATTAAATGCTCATTAAATCTCATTTAAAATTAATTTCACTCACCTCACTTAGATTTTTCTAAAAAGTGATTTTAGTCTCTAAAGCCAAATTAAATGCTCATCTCAAGTCATTTAATGCAAGAGTCACTTTATTTCCCCCTTTTAAGTGACTAAGGAAAAAGTCACCTAGGGGAACACTTTCCTAGGTACAAAAATCAACAATCACTAGCATTTGATCCTTAGGAGCAGTGTGGAGGACCAGAGGATCACATCATCCAGTTTGGACCTTCCTTATACAGCGATGATAAAGCTCACAGTTATTGCATGGAACATGTGTGGACAATATACCTTGAGAGAGAAAGATTAAAGTCCTTGGTCTTGTGGGTAAAAGGGTTGTTTCCCCACCTTGACAGTAGAACTTAGTCTTGTGGGTGAAAGGGTTGTCTACTTGTCTTCCCACCTTGATGTGACCCCTCTCGTTGACTCTTGGTCTTATGTTTTCCTATTGGTCCTAGTGCCCATCTTAGTTGTGGTACTTTGACCCTTGTGCTATGTTGACTCATCTTTATTGTTTTTATTTTGTATAACCACTTGACCATTAGTGCCCTATTCTAAGTCAACTTAATTTTATTTTATGTTTTGATTGTCAACCTTCCTAAAAGCTAGGGTTAGTGAGTGATCCTTCTAGAAGGCTTGTCAAGATAATAAATTAAGTTCAAAACTCCATTCTTGGAGAGCATCTTGACATGAGAGAAGTTTAGATCTGATTCTTTGTTTTCCTTTAGAGCTCACTGCTTCTATTTGCTTGATGTCTAGGGTTCTTGCTGCTCTTGGAATCGGCTGTGACTTTGCTGCTACTGTTTGCCTAGGCCGTGATCTTTCTGCTACACTCCAAGACTGGGCCGTGGACTTGCTACTGCACTTTGACTAGGCCGTGATCTTATTACTGATATCTGAGTAGGCTATGACCTCCTTTAGTTGCCCAGTCAGAGCCGTGAACCTTGTGCTGGTTGCCAGACTTGAAATATGACTTTGTTGGGTTGTCCGGAATTAGTTGTGACTTGTTTTATACTATAAACCTAAACCATTACTGTTTATGACCTCCCCAGGTTGGGACATGACCTGTATTTGCCCTCTAGGGCTTGGATGTGATCTATATATGCCCTCTAGACTGGGCCGTGACCTATGTATTCCCTTTAAGGGCTGGGCCGTGACTGTGTAAACCCTCTAGGGCCGGCCGTGGGCTGTGGTAACCCTTCTTGACTGGGTTGTGGACTGTGCTGACCATTTTGATTTGATTCGTGACTCTATTGCTGCTATTTGAGTGGGCCATGACCTTCTTTGGCTGCCCCAGATAGAGCCGTGACCTTAACTTGGGCTGATAATTTTGGGTGTGACCTTTTCTGGGATGTTAAACTTAGACTGAGTTGTGAACTTGTGTTTTAACCACTCTTTGCTTTTATGAAAGTACAGTTGCAGTCTTGGTAAGAGCTTGAAGCTTTCACTTACCATTTTGGACTGGTTTTGGTCAACTATCTAAGGTCTGTTATTATCTATCCTTACCTTATAGCAATCCTTACATCTCTCTCTTAGGTATGTTCACAGTTCCTTAATGACTTGTCTTCAAAAGACAAGAGTTGATCCAAAAAGAATATCTGAGTATAAGGGAGGCCTAAACCAACATTGGTCTCTTTTCTTCATTGATATTGTTTACTAGTTTTGTTTATTAGTTTGTCTTTTATAGTATTGATATTATTGTTTATTTTTCTGTACTTTGCAATTGATGTCTCAAGGACCAACTTTAACATAGTGACCATTGGCGAGTGTGTTATCACCAACCTTGTAGTTGCCTATGTGAGGTGGATCTAGGATGGATGGTAGAGGGACAGGCAACTAAGGAGGTGGAACCAAGATTGCCTAGACTCCCAAATGAATGGTTGTCACGCCAATCAAGGCAGTCTTCGCTTTATGTTATCTAAGTCTAAGACAACAGAGGGGGAGTGGCTGGTCCAACCGGTTTTGGGGCCTCACCGGGTCAAACCGGTGTCTCAAACTGGTTTTGACTGGTTCCGTACGGAACCGTTCGGTTTTGACCGGTTCCTTACATAATTGTACAACAACACTAAACAGGGTATTTTTTAATTTTTAAATTTAAAAGTTGGTTGAGTGGGGAAGGTTCTAGTGAAATATGCTCAGCATGGCACATACCAAGAGCACTTTTTGCAAATTTCTGTATAATGGTTTGGATTCACATGGTTGCACATGAATATATATATAATTTTTCAAAATTTATGAAGTTTTTGTATTTTGGTGGATCGGTTTTGTGATTCGGTTTTTTTCCCGGTTTTGGTCCGGTTCCGGTTTTCAGGGTCGACCGGTTCGACCATCGGTTTGGTTTTTGTAACCCTGATCTCATTTCGTCAAGTGTCGCAAGTACTAAAATAAAGGATCGAGAGATAACATTACAAGCAAGAAATCAGACGTAAGCCTTTGTCTTCAATGAAAAGGCAAATGAGTAGGCACCTTATGAAAGGTGGCGTCTCATCACTAAGGAAACCCTTGCATGGGTATTTATACAAGCATCATTTTCTCATTGTAAATCATCTCTTATCTTATCAATCATATATTTTATTATTCATGGATTATTGTAATCTGGATTATTTATGCTGGTTATTTCATTAAAGAAACGATTTTGTCGTTTCAACCACAGGGTTATCGGAGTTCAACATAGAGCAGAGTGATGTGTGTAGAGGGTGTGCTTTGGGAAAGTACACCAAGATTACTTTTCCGTGCAATGATAGCGGGTTAGCAGGATTACTTGACTTGATTCATTCTTATTTGTGTGGTCCTATGTCATCTGCTTCATTGACAGGTTTTGAGTACTATGTCACTTTTATTGATGACTTCTCTAGGAAGACTTGAATCTACTTCCTGAAAAACAAGAAATCAGAAGAAGTCTTGAAGAGGTTCCAAGAATTCAAAGCTCTTGTGGAGAACTCGACAGGGAGGAAGATTCGGGTGCTCAGGTTAGACAATGGGTGTGAGTATACTTCTAGTGCGTTTGATGAGTTTTGCAGATAGGAGGGTATTGGGAGGCAGTTGGCTATTCCATATACTCCACAACAGAATGGAGTTGCTGAAAGGAAGAACAAGGCTATAGTGGGAGCTTCCAGAGCAATGCTCCATGATCAAAGTCTTCATTTCTTTCTATGGGTTGAGGCCTATAGTACTGCTATTTATGTTCAGAACAGAAGTCCACACTGTGCCTTGGGGTATAAAATTCCTGAGGAGATGTTCATCAGGAAGAAGCCTGGGATAGGCCACTTCCGCATTTTTGGATGTCCTACATATTCCCATGTCCCTTTTGAGGAGAGGACAAAGTTGGATGCTATTGCAGAGAAATGAATCTTTGTTAGTTATGATGAGATTTCGAAGGATTTCCATATATACCTTCTTGCATAGAGGAAAGTTGTTGTGAGGTGGGAGGTGAGATTTGAGGAGGAGCAGGCTGTCATAAAATCTCGGGAGTCAGAGCAGGAGGAGTAGCAAGCTCTTGCATCTCAGAGTCCAACGATTCAGGGTGTAGGGTCACAGGTTTTAGGATCTTCAGGTTTAGGGACTTAGTCTGTAGAGACTCTCGGTACAGGTATAGGTTCTTGGGTTATAGGTACACCAATTTCACTTTCATGTGATTCAGATTCACTTGGTGCAGGTTCACCAGCTATAGGATCTCAGACCTTAGGTTCTACTTCTTCAGGTAGATAGTCCTCAGATGAGGATGTTCAAGAGGAGGGATCTCCACAAGAAGCTACTTCCAGGAAGAGAAAGCCAAGTTGGCTTAAAGAACTTGTGAAGGAAGCTACGGAGTCTGTGGGGCCACCCAAGAGGGAGGTTAGAGAGAGTAAAGCACCAGAGAGATTCCAGCTACATGGCAGTGGTGACTAGTCTTCGTGAGTTAGAGCCTTCCACTTTTGAGGAGGAAACAACACATTAGGTGTGCAGAGATGCCATGGTGAAAGAGTACAGTTCCATCATGAAGAATGATGTGTTCCAGGTGGTTTCGAGATCAAAGGGGAAGTTAGTTGTTACTTCTAAGTGGCTCTACAAAATCAAGCATGTTGCGGATGGCAACATCGAGAAGTATAAGGCTCGATTCGTGGGGCGTGGCTTCTTACAAATAGAGGGAATATATTATGATGAGACATTAGTGCCAGTGGCTAAATACTCCTCTATTAGATCCGTGATCTCTATTGCTGCAAAAATGGGTTGGAGCATTCATCAGATGGGTGTGAAGACGACATTTTTGAATGGTGTCTTAGAGGGGAAGGTGTACATGGAGCAACCATAGGGATTCGAGGTGAATGGGAGAGAGTCCCATGTGTGCAGGTTGAAAAAGGCCCTTTACAGGCTGAAGCAAGCTCCGAGAGCTTGGTATTCCAGGATTGATGCATATCTGCAGGACTTGGTGTTCCAGAAAAGTGAGGTAGATCCAAACCTTTACTACATTATTGTTGGTGAGGATCCACTTATTTTGGTGTTATATGTAGATGACTTGATCATTATAGGTACAAACATGCTCATTGTAGAATGTAAGAAAGATCTTGCATCGAAGTTTGGAATGAAGGACATTGGGTTGATGCATTACTATTTGGGTCTAGAGTTGTGGCAGGAGTCGGGGCACATCTTCCTTGGATAGGGGAAATATGCTATGGGTATTTTGGAGAGATTTCAGATGCAGGATTGCAGAGTGATGTCTACACCCATGATCACCAACTAGAAGAAGTTTCATTCTTTTGAGGGAGAGTTGGTGGAGCCTTGAAGGGTTCATTGGATTGTTGCAAAACATGTGTTGAGGTACTTGTGTGTTACAGTGGATTTTGGTCTGGACTATAGGAGAGCAGATGGAGTTAGATTGATTGGCTATACAGATTCTGCTTGGCCAGGTGGTGTGACGGATCAGAAAAGTACATCCGGGTGTTGTTTTAGTCTGGGCTCAACAACGGTGTCTTGGTTCAGTTGAAAACAAAATTTAGTTGAATTGAGTTTTGAAGAGGCAGAATAAATGGCAGCCAGTCAGGCTAGTTGTAAGGTCATTTGGCTTGGCAAGCTGTTGGTTGGGTTGTTTGGTCAAGAGTTGCGACCAACAGTGATTTATTGTGATAATCAAAGTTGTATTAAGCTTTCAGAGAATCTAGTCTTTCACAAAAGGTCAAAACACATTGAGATCAGATATCACTTCATTCGTGATTGTGTTCAGAGAGGTGCAGTGGAGTTGCAGTACACTCCTACTAAGGAACAGGGGACAGATCTTCTGACAAAGTCTTTGTGAGAGGCAAATTCAATCACTTCAGAGATAAGTTGGGGGTTGTGAGAAACACTTTCCTTGTTAAGAGGGAATGTTAAAAATTGTATCAAGGCAAAGTGTTTTTCCATCTTTTGATGCCTAAGGGTGAAAAAACAATTAATGAGATCCCTAGTCACTTTATTAAAGTGAGAATTACTTTACATGTTTTGAAGTCACTTTAAAAAGTTTGCTCATGGTTATGTTTTTTAATTGACTTTATGAGAAATAAAGTGGGTGAATAATTAAAATGACTCATTCGTATTTAAATGGAAAAGTGCACTTATTTTCATTTAATAAGTTATTAATGAGTTTTTTAATGTGAGCGTTAGATCTCATTGGCCCAAGACCTAATCTTGGCCATTGGATCTTAAGCAGAAGTTACCATGGACAAAAGGGGGAGAAACTAGGGATTCAAGGTTTTATTATCACTTTCATCCAAAGAGATTTTGGAGAGCAAGAGAAATCAACCTTTTGAGGAGAGAAGGACGAGTAGAAGAGAGAGAAACTGGCACGATTTCCAAAGTTTTAGAAGTGGCACAAATCCCAAGGAGAACAGCAGTGAAGTACATCAAACAAATCGAGGAAGATTTTATGCACAGAAATCGAGAAGGAATCTGGTCACAGAAATTGAGGAGAATCTCTGCATTTAATGCTGTTAAAACTGGCACAAAAATCAAGGCCACGTGTGCGGCTGTACTGCTGTGGGGGAACAAATTTCGAGACTGTCTGGCCGTATTTATTGCTGCTGTCAGGCACAGATTCCGAGTTTAAATTAATTCTGGCACAGTTTTCAAGGTCGCATGTGTGAGGCCGTACTGCTGTCATGAGGGCACAGATTTTGAGAATAAAGTCTGGAAATTTTCAGCAGTCCGTACAGTGTTTGTCTGACTCAGTTTCCGAGAAGAAAAGTATTGAGATGAGTACTGCTTTGATTTTGTGTAATTTGTCTCTGAAAAATACGAATTTCTCTCTCATCAGGTTTTCCCTTCGGGGTTTTTCCTGATCCAAGTTTGGCTAAAAATCCGAGTGTTAAATTTTTATGATGTGGCTGTTTTTAATTTTCTGTCATAGAAAAAGTGTGTAAAAATTTCCAAGTGTTTCATTTACTGTATTGCTTATGAGAAGAAAACCCTGTCTTGCAATTAAAAATAAACTTGGGGTTGGGCATTAAAAAATATGCACAGTTGAAAATCGAAACCGGGTTAGGATTTCAAAAATTTACAATACTGCATGGCACTAAACATGAATTGGCCTCAGGCCAAGATCAAATGTTTAGACCATGGAAGGAAGACTCAAAGGGGAACTTCAATACATGTGAGTCATCTCAAGGATGAGTTGGAGGATCATGTTGGTATCCTAAGGTGGTTCCGGCATGCTAATACACAACACAAACTCCACATGACAAATAACTGAGGGGATGTTTATGGCTAGTATGAAGTGCAAAATCCATTTACTAATCACATTATTTTCGAAAAATAATTACCATATTCTTTCAAATGTTTGACTAGATTTATAGTCTTATGGGAGTAAGATGAAATGATGATATGCCCAAATCACCATTTACCATAGAATACATTAAGTTTGATCGTATATGTCGTGGCTGTTAGCTGTTAGAGCTAGTCTCTTGCCTATATAGACTAACAGCAGTGATCTTACTTTTGTCAATGATTGTCTTCATTATTTGTGTAGTTTATATTTTCTATGCCCTGGACAGGTTTTTAAGTTATATATGTTGTTTAGTTTCCTAATAATCCAAGCACCCCATAAAAAATGAAAATTCCATTATTCAAAGTCTTAATATTGTCTTTCATTGCCAATTAGCAATGCAAGAAAAATCCATGATATGTTTTCCTTTGTTTATTTTGAAAGAATTATGCACCCATCTTTGATAACTTGTAAAATAATAAATTTCTTATCTAGGATTTTAAGACATCACAATTTTATCATTGATCTCAATATGTGGAAAATGAGACGTTGGAACAAGACAATGTACCTAGCATGGTATGCTGATCTTTAGTTTCTGTTAGTGGGAAACCCTATGGGATGCATAACATGTTTTTATTATTTATTTATTTATTGCAGGAATACTGTCATCACTGCTGAGAAGTTGAACCAAGAGATTGGCTGCTTGGGAGTGAAAGTGGAAGAAGGAGAAGGAAAGCTTCCTAAAATTGTTCTCAAATCTAATGGTGGTAGGTAAGTAGGGTACTATTTCTTTATTACATCTCATATAGTCTCATTTTTTGAAAAATACAACTTATATTAATTCAAATATGCATTCAAATTTCAGAGTTACAATAGATAGACATAAAAGTTACTTGAAGATCCTCTTCCGATGAAAGCTAGAGATAGAGTTACATGAAGATTCTCTTCCTATGAAAACTAGGAAGGCTAACATAAGAGCTTGTTTCAAAAGGGGCAAGGAGTCTACATCCTTCTGAAATATATCATATCTAGCTTTGACATGAATTGCCAGATCATGTTTGAACTACCAGCTGCAAGTGGGAATATACATTTTCACATTTAAAATTATGCCTTCCCATTTCTTTGCTAATAGTTTTAAATATTGAAAACATAGTTAATGAATCAAAGAACCTTAATTTTACAATGGTCAGGATTTGCCAACATCAGTAGTAAGTTGGAGACTACTAACATCAAACAGCAGTTTCATGTCCAGTTCTTGTTAAAAGTCTAACACACGATAAATAAATTCTGTGCTGTAATATAATTCTGACAGGAAACTAAAAACGACAGAAACTAAAAGCCTATCAAAACAGCTCTAAGTACTACCATCCCAATACACCTCTATCTCACGATTGAATGCATTGCGAATCTCATAATCAGGTATCATCCTCTGAATACAAGTGAGGAGCCCCTCCAAAACCTCACTATCAAAATAAAATTACATTTTGTAGGCAAATGCGGGGTTGAGGAAGAGTCATGCTGCATGAATGGGTCGATGAAGCATCCTGGTCCATCGACTATCAATCAAATCCCATAACAACATGTGCCTGTTGTGCCCCGGGGTACCCTTGCCCACATAATAATTTTGAATGGCCTCTTTGGCCCTATCCATGGCCTCATACAAATAGCCCATTGCGGGCTTATCACCATCAACAAGTCTCAAAACCTTTACCAAAGGTTCACTCACTGAGCACACTTCCTCCACTCCTTCCCAAAAGGAGTCAGTGTACACCAACTTGGCAATGGTTTTCCCATCCTCTCTCCTGCTGTAAGCAGAATCACGCCACTCATCACAAACCAACATTTGCTTCAACTCAAACTGACATTGAAGCAAAGACTGAAGAGTAATGAATGTGGTGGAAAAACTCGTGATTACGGGATGCTTCATCTCCTTATTTTTGGTGTTCCTCCTCATGAGACTAAGAACAAAAGCATGGTTGTAAATGAACTTGGGGATGCTCCTAGATTGATCAATCACCACCTTGATAAAGGGAATTTTCCCCATATCCTCCAACATCAAATCAACTCAATGAGCTGCGCATGGAGTCCAAAACAAACTGGGGTACCTTTCCATAAGCATCCTTCCAGCAGCCACATAATTAGCTGCATTATCTGTAATAACTTGCACAACATTGTGCAGCCCAATATCCTGGATGAACCTGTCCATCAACTCGCATAAAAGTGATGCATCTTTTACATGTGGCGATGCATCAACTGATTTGATAAACATGATACCTCTGGGACAATGTACCAAGAAGTTGATAAGGGTTCTAGCCTTACCTTCTATCCGACCATCTGACATGACTGTGCATCCAGTGCTCTCCCATGACTGCCTGAACTTTGTCAACCTAGCACCGATGTCCTTTTCTGCTTGAAGGATTGGGCCCCGCAATTCCTCAAAGGTGGCACTTTTATACGCTGGGCCAACTATTGGAATGGCATCACACATAGGCTGCCAAGATGGATTGTTTTTAATAATGCTGAGAGGTATGTGACTCCAGTAAAGACACCTCCCCATTACCTTGTCCGCTTCTACCTTTTCCGATTTCTTTACAACTGACTTGATAGAAGGTTGTGATCCACCTCATGTTCGTGGAACAAAATAGGATGAGAGCCCTACCCTCTCAATAGGTAAAGCTGTGGAGACCCTACCACTACCCTCACCGATAGTGGTAGATAGAGATGCACCTATACTTCTTGCTTGGCCAAAAGATGCAAGCTCAACTTTGTTTGTAGCAATCTCATCCTTCTTTCTATTTTTTTCATGGATGGCGTCATGGGCAGATCTCATAATTTTCGGGGTCACTACAGTACAAAAGCCAACATCATGGCCAAATAGTTTGGCTAGATGGTATTTCAACTTGTTAAACCCTCCTGACATGTGATGCCCACATAATTTGCAACATAAATTTTGCCTAGTTGTTCCAGCCTTGGGCTCAACATACTGCCAAAATGGGTCCAATGCCTTTGGCATTTTTGCAATTGGAATGACAACCTCAAAATGCAAGCCTAGGGCACAAAAACACAAAAAAATTACATTAAACTCCATTGGAAAAAAATAGCAACATTTTAGCTTAAAAAATCAGACCTTTAAATTTAGTTTTTAAGCCATGAAAGATAAGAAAAAGAGGGTGGCTAAACAATTAAAAAAACAACCATGCTATTCCATTCTAATTTTTAAATCCCCCCCTACATTATGTCTGTTTTTCATATTTTTGGGCATGGAAATCAATGAAAAAATGACAAAAACAATAGCAAAGAAATATGCAAGAAAACTTTCAAACAATCCATGGAAAAGATAGAAAAACAATGGGATAAAATGTACATATCTATGAGGAATCTTGAACCCTTGCTCCACAAAAATTGTTGAAATACTGAGAGGGGGGTATTTGTACTATTTAAATTTTTAATCAAAAGCAGGTTGCTGATCACCAATTACAGCACATCATCAATGTGTATAAAAATAACGAGATGCATAGTACATAGTAGTTTTTGACGTGGAAACCCAAGTTATGGGGGTAAAACCACGGAAGCCTTTTTAAAAATAGTTTTCCAGAAATAACTGGAAGGAGGGAACAACCCCCTTATTGTATAGACTTCAATTTTCTAGCTTCAACTGGAAGGAGGCTACGACCCCCTGATTTACAGGCTACGACCTGAAGGAAGCTGCCACTCCCTAGTTTTCTGGTTTCAACCGGAAGGAGGCTACGACCTCCTTTCCTTGCCCCGTCTTGCCACCCTGATAAGAAGATTGTCGAACCTGTGGACCTGTCACATACCAAACTCTGCTGCTGATAACCTCTGCACTCTAGTCACTGTCAAATCATCCCTGTAGTTATATTACTGCCACATCATCTTTTTGCCCATGTCATCACTGTCATATTAAACATCAATACTGCTGATCAAGCTGCTCATCAACACTGCTGGTTACTGTCAAGTCATCAAACATCAAGGTCTTGACAAGTGCATGCCAAACCTTTGGATAAGAAGCTTGTGATTGTATATCAACTTTCAGTGCATGCCAACCATCATATCATCAACCTTTGCAAGTATACATCATCATCATGTAGGGTTTGCATCAAGGTGCACAAGGAGTGTACATGCCACCATCAATCATACAACATTATATCATCATAAATGTATTCTTTACCACTGTATTATTCACCACTGTATGCACCAAAGGTTCATCATCATCTTCATATCTTACTTGTCCATTCAATAGATCTGGGCTGTGTACTGAACATATCACTGAACATGCTCAGCATATCACTGATCATGTCAAGTTAAACATATCTCTGAGCATATGTGTAAGCATCATCAAGCATATCTCAGGAGTCAAAACATATCACACCATATCATTGTATATTCATTACTGTGTAGTATACCTTCTAGCTAAGCATGCACAATATCACAATGTTTATACTGTGTGAATTACTGACTTGGCTGACTTTGCATCCCTGAGATAGGAGATTGTCAACTTTTCAAGATTAGGACTGTCACCTTTAGCATTATGGACTGTGATCCTTCAATCTTCAAACATAGGTTGTCATAGCATTTAGAACACTGTCAAACTTCAAAAGATTTTGTACCTGTCACCTTCCTTGAGGAATTTCGGGACTGTCATGTGTTTGAGGGACTGTTCAACCAGCAGCAAGAAGAAGTTCGGGACTGTTGAGATGCTGCACATTCGGACTGCTGCAAAATCAGACTAAGGATGACTTGATCTCATGAATTCTGAACTTGCATCTTTCATATAGACTTCAACAAAACTCGGGCTGAGGAAGCCTTGGATTGTAATGAATGCTGATGACCCAAGACATGAACTGAATACTTGCTGAGGAGTACTTTAAAACTTGGGACTGTTTTGAACCTTCTCCATTTGGAATTCTATTGCTGCTAAAAGTTGTTTCTGTTGACCAAAAAGGATTTGCTCAATTTCAAACTAGGAAAACAATATCGGGACTGTTTGTGTCCATGATCAACCTCGGACTGTTCTTCCCTTCATAACTGTGGAGATGCTACTGAATTTGCTTGTAAAAACCATCTTGGGTCTGCAATTTTGACACCTTCAATCCTCAGTCCTTTGCTGCTGCTGTCACCCAAAAGTTTCAGTCAACTTGTCACCTCAGTCAGCGAGCTCCTTCATCTTCGTTGGCTGTACTGTAGTGCTGCTACAGTCCAGCCCTAAGCCACCTGGTAACAAGAAAGGACCGCTGCAAACAATGTCCTTCAAAGCTCGGGTCTGCAACTTTGGTTCTCTCCCACAGTCAGTGAGAGTCCTCAGACCAGCAGCAAATTAAACCTCAGTCAACTACCCCAAAAAGCTCAGTCAAGTTGTATATTCATTATCTTAGATTGTGATGATTGTAGGTATATTTATATACATTTAAGGAAGAGTATGGGGCCGACATCTTTAAGGTTATTTTTGTCTTAATTAAATTTTAATTTAATTCAAAAAAAAAACTTTATGGGGCCGACTTGTTTCCTAAAAAGTTTCTTTAAAAGGTGTTCAACGTTGGAGGAATAATGAGGATGAAGGGTTTTAGCAAATTTAATTTAATTTTTAATATTATTTTAATTATGTTTTAATACTTTTTACTTATTTCATGTTAGGGCATCTTTGCACAAGTTGGGGAAATACTACCCCGAAAAGCTCAGTCAAGTTGTATATTCATTATCTTAGATTGTGATCATTGTTAGGTATATTTATATACATTTAAGGAAGAGTATGGGGCTGACATCTTAAAGGTTATTTTTGTTTTAATTAAATTTTAATTTAATTCAAAAAAAACCTTTATGGGGCCGACTTGTTTCCTAAAAAGTTTATTTAAAAGGTGTTCAACGTTGGAGGAATAATGAGGATGAAGGGTTTTAGCAAATTTAATTTAATTTTTAATATTATTTTAATTATGTTTTAATACTTGTTACTTATTTCATGTTAGAGCATCTTTGCACAAGTTGGGGAAATACTAAGTGTTTATAGGGTAATATTTAGGTTTAGGCTTTTAGTGTTAAAATATTCCTCATTCCAAACACGGTTTACAGCTTCAGTCATTTATAAACCCTCAACATTTACATTCACATAAACTGCTGAAATAAATGATAAGTGGAAACACATTGGAATGTTAACTCAACAACAGCGGAAAAGAACACAGAAAATCATACACATTTGACACAGATATTTTGGGCCCTGCCCCTGGAAAAAACCCCGAAGGGAAAACCAGTGAAACAATGATTTGATTATGGCTAATAATGAATCTTACAGTATTCTTGGAACATCTGACTGAGTTCCAATCTTCCACGCAAGAAACCCTTCCTTGCTTCACGGTACTGCATCCCTCCATCTTCACAGCCATCTCCTTCATGATCATGATCTCTCTCACTCCTCTCCTCCACGAGAAGCAAGGATGCCTCACTCACATCCTCTCCTCCATGAGAACAAGAAAGCAAGCCTCTCACACCTCTCCACCCTAAGAAGTGTCTCACTTCTACACAAAGAAGTACTCAAACCCTTCCCCTAGATCTCTTTTTATAATACACTTTAATGATAAAAACCTAACCCTAGATCTCAATGGCCAAGATTAGATCTTGCCTCCCACGATCTAACGGTCACGATATAATCTCTCGTTGAGATCACTTAAATCTCTTAAGTGACCTAACTTTACATTATAAAGTCACTTTATCATTAAATACAAAAAGTCACTTTAATTTTATAAACTCACTTTACAAAATTAATATCTAGAGAAACCATATGCATGATAAACACTATGCATAAGCACTGTCTCAGCTACTCTTTTCAACACTCTCTCTTAGCGAGGAAAGTGCTTCTGACATGTCTTCTACCAGAATCAATCTCGAGCCTCGCGCTGTCTGCTGTAGAAGCTCTCTCTAACTCTGGAAGCCTTTCCAACAACATCTGCTCCTTCAGGATACTCACTTTCTGCCACTCCCTCGTGCGCTGAAAACTGATCCAAAGTACTATTCTGAAAACCCCTGCTCACCATCATCATATTGACTGATTCTTCTGTCAACATGATCCTGCTCATCCGTTAGGTACTGACTGAGCCTTTTTGCCAGTACATAGTAGAGAGTCTCGTCCTCCACTTTCAGGAAACCACATGATCTTCTTGTCTCCTCTCCTGAGGCTGATAACCGACCGGAATTAGCATACATAACTCCACCTCCGAGCATGCATACCATATCTGTTCTGTGACCAAACAGAACCCCTTCATCCGGATTTCCAACTGAATACATAAACACATGTTCCTCTCTGAACAGTATTTCAAACCCAGCATTTTCACTTTAAATCTGACCACCAACCAGATTCACCTTGATACTGTCCGCTGCATCCAAGGTCACTCCCTCTGAATATAGAAACCTATGTCCATCCCGAACAACATGCTATATTCATCATCTCCCAAAGCTGATATGAGGACACGTCTGTCAACTCTGGTACATGCATCTCTCTGGCCACTGGCAGAGAACCCCCTGGCTCTAGTTGAAAAAAAAAAAAACGGTTCCAACCCTCTCCTTTGCATGAGTGGTGTCGACCCCACTATCCACATGCAACTCTGAGCCTGTCTCTGAAACACTTAGGAGCAACAACATTACTCCAACACATGGCTAGATGCAAAGCTAATCAAGGTTTTCGATTTTAAACTGAAATCAAGAAACATTGATCTCCATGCACAAAATCTTAAAATTTCAAAGTTTAAAACTCAAACCAAGAAACTTTCAATTTCATGCAAAACCCTTCAAAATTTTCAAATTTCCTCCAAACCCAAAAATTTCAAACACTGCAAAAATTTTCAGATTTACCTCCAAAACCCAAAAATCTTCTAACTCCAAACAAAAATCTACAAAAAAACCTCTTTTACAAAAATTTCTCGGTTTTCTCCCAAAACTGCCTTTTTTTTTTTTTTGAAAACCCATAAAAATTCCGAAAATCTGAAATTTCTGAAAAATCTGTAAATTTTTGTTTCTGTCTGTACACTGTACGGACCTGTCCGTACGGCCTCTGTACCGTACGGACTGTAAACTGCAGCCCAGAAATTTTTTTCCACCCTCTGAAATTCCAGTCATGCCGTTTTGCCCTTCCTTCTCGTTTTTCGAAAAAATACCTGAAAAATAAATTTTCTGCCCTACAAACTCTTGGCTCGGAAAACCAAGCTCTGATACCATGTTAAAATATTCCTCATTCCAAACACGGTTTACAGCTTCAGTCATTTATAAACCCTCAACATTTACATTCACATAAACTGCTGAAATAAATGATAACTGGAAACACATTGGAATGTTAACTCAACAACAGCGGAAAAGAACACAGAAAATCATACACATTTGACACAGATATTTTGGGCCCTGCCCCTGGAAAAAACCCCGAAGGGAAAACCAGTGAAACAATGATTTGATTATGGCTAATAATGAATCTTACAGTATTCTTGGAACATCTGACTGAGTTCCAATCTTCCATGCAAGAAACCCTTCCTTGCTTCACGGTACTGCATCCCTCCATCTTCACAGCCATCTCCTTCATGATCATCATCTCTCTCACTCCTCTCCTCCACGAGAAGTAAGGATGTCTCACTCACATCCTCTCCTTCATGAGAACAAGAAAGCAAGCCTCTCACACCTCTCCACCCTAAGAAGTGTCTCACTTCTACACAAAGAAGTACTCAAACCCTTCCCCTAGATCTCTTTTTATAATACACTTTAATGATAAAAACCTAACCCTAGATCTCAATGGCCAAGATTAGATCTTGCCTCCCACGATCTAACGGTCACGATATAATCTCTCGTTGAGATCACTTAAATCACTTAAGTGACCTAACTTTACATTATAAAGTCACTTTATCATTAAATACAAAAAGTCACTTTAATTTTATAAACTCACTTTACAAAATTAATATCTAGAGAAACTATATGCATGATAAACACTATGCATAAGCACTGTCTGAGCTACTCTTTTCAACATTTAGGAACTTTAGTTAGGTCAACAAGGTTGCCACATACTTTATAAACATGACCATCAGGGTGTGGGGTTTCCTAGTCTTCTCCTAGGGTATCAGGACCTCTATAACATGCAAATGACCACTGAAAGGGTCATTCGGACTCTTGCAACTTCTTTAACCCACCAAGAACACATTCTAGGGTAATAGGGCATGGTTGTGGAGCTGGGGAACCAATGACACAACTGGGGAACCATCGAACCAACTTGGGGGTACTTAACCACTCTACAGGGTGTTCAGGGCTTTTGCCATTGTCCCAAGGGCTCCAAGGGCTTCAGACTTGGGCTTGGACAAAGTCAAAAGGTCTTCTTTGACACAAACACTTACTCAACCCTCAAAGGCTCCTCAAGGGGCACCAAGACACACTAATACACACCTGTTGGCATCAATGACAATTTAGTCAACAATCTCCCCCTTTGTCATTGATGACAACTCCAAAGCTCCCCCTTCAAATGAGCTTCCTTTGTCCACAAAACTCCCCCTTAGATCATGCTTTTACCTACCTTCTTCAACTTTTTCTCCCCCTTTGGCATCAATGGCAAACAAAACTTCTGCCATGCCCCCCTTGTCAAATTGTAGTGTTGTTGAAGATAGGGGAATTCAATTAGGAGATAATATGACTCCCAATTTTTCTTTGAGGTACTCAAAAGTCTCTCTTGGGAGAGGCTTAGTAAAAATGTCTGCAACCTGTTCTTTTGTCCCGATATATTCCAACTTGATATTCTTTTCTGTGACCTGTTCTCGAAGAAAGTGAAACTTGATTGGAATGCATAACTGGATTCTTGGAGATACCGATAACACTCGTATTGTCACATAAAATAGGAATCGACTCATTACATGTCACGTGTATGTCTTGCAGGGTTTGCTTCATCCAAAGAATCTGAGTACAACAAGCTGCTGCTGCTATATATTTTGCTTTTGCGGTTGATAAGGACATTGAAGATTGCTTTTTGCTTGACCAAGATACTAGACAACCGCCTAAAAAGAAAGCTGTTCCACTAGTGCTTTTTCTATCGTCAACACATCCTGCCCATTCTGCGTCTGAATATGCTATCAATGTCAGATCATTCCCTTTTGGATACCAAAGTCCAAAATCCAAAGTTCCTTTGAGATACTTGAAGATCCTTTTAACTGCTATAATGTGAGTTTCCTTTGGGGCAGCTTGAAATCTTGCAACTTGTCCAACGGCTTGCATCACATCTGGTCTGGAGGCAGTTACATATAGTAGACTACCAATCATTGACCTATAGAGCCTTTGATCAACTTCCTTAGATTCATCGTCTTTGCTTAGCTTACAACCGGTGATCATAGGGGTACTCACAGGTTTACAGTCTTCCAGGATTTTCTTTAACATCTCCTTAATGTATTTTGTCTAAGTAATAAAAATGGCTTCTGTTCTTTGAGATATTTGGAGTCCCAAGAAGAAGGTCAATTCACCGAGTAATGACATTTCAAACTCTTTTTGCATGTCCTTAGCAAATTGTTGACTCAGTGAATCATCATCACTTCCAAATATGATATCATCAACATAAAATTCAATGATGAGTATGCTGTCATTGTCTTGCTTGATGTACAAATTACTATCTACACTTCCCCTCTTAAAGTTTTGTTGTAGTAAGTACTTGTCCAATTTGGAGTACCATGCTCTTGGAGCTTGCTTTAGTCCATATAAGGCCCTTTTGAGCTTGCATACATAGTCCTCGTTTTCTGAAAGTTGAAATCCTTCTGGTTGTTCGATATAGACTTCTTCTTCCAATTCCCCATTTAGAAAAGCTGATTTTACGTCCATCTGATACACTTTGATGTCTTTGGAGCAAGCGTAGGCCAATATCATTCTGATAGCTTCCATTTTGGCTACTGGTGCATATGTTTCTTCAAAGTCTATTCTTTCGATCTGAGCATAACCCTTACAAACCAATCGAGCCTTGTTTCTGATTACCTGTCCATCTTCATTCATTTTGTTTCCGAAAACCCATTTTGTGCCAATTACATTCTTGTTATGTGGTCTCGGAACAAGTTCCCAAGTTCCATTCTTCTCGATTTGATCTAGTTCTTCTTCCATAGCTTTAACCCATTGTTCATCTGTATTGGCCTCTGCAAAAGTTCCAGGTTCAGTTGTAGACAACAGAGAGAAGTGTACTTGCTCATTTCTTCCGAATTGTCTTCTTCTGGTTCCTATTCCGGCATCCTTATCACCAATAATATGATTTGATGGATGATTCTTCTGGTACCAGTTCTTAGGTGTTAGTTGATCTTTTTGTTCTTCTTGTTCGATAGTTGGTTGATTAAGTTCTTCATCTTTCGTGAGTTGCTCTTCATCCTCATCTGGTTGTTCTTCCACTTTAATTTTCTTCACACCTTTTTTCTTGGAACCTTCCTCTTCTTCATCGTCTGATTCTTCTGAGTCTTCTCTGGATAATGTTAGTCTTCCTTCATCTATCTTCACGTTAATGCTTTCAATCACTTTGTCTAATCTCGGATTGTAGCATTTGTAAGTTTTCCTCTTGGATGAATATCCAACAAATATGCCCTCATCTACTCGAGAGTCAAATTTTCCAATCTTCTTATCTTCTCTTTTGATGTAACACTTGCTTCCAAAGATTCTGAAGTGTCGTACACTTGCTGCTCTTCCGGTCCATATCTCGTAGGGAGTTTTATCATTTTTGCTTTTGAGTAATCCTCTGTTTAAGATGTGTACTATTATATGAACTGCGTGTCCCCAAAATTTGTCATTTAACTTGGATTCATTCAACATGGTTCGAGCCATCTCCATTACTGATCTATTCTTTCTTTCAGCAACTCCATTTTGCTGAGGTGTTCTGGCTACTAAAAATTGTCTCTTTATTCCATGCTCTTCACAGTACTTGTTGAATTCATCAGAAGTGAATTCTCCACGGTTGTCAGATCCAAGGCACTTGATTCGTGACCTTGTTTCATTCTCGACCAGTTCCTTGAACGTTTTGAATTATCCAAATGCTTCTGACTTCCTGTTGAGAAGACATACCCATGTCATCCTGGTATAATCGTCAATGAGTAGCATGAAGTATTTTTCACCATTCAATCCTTTGCTTTTGGTTGGTCCACATAAGTCAGTGTGAACGAGCTCCAAAGGTTTTGTAGAAGAATGCTCTTTCGTCTTAAAATGCACTCTTGTTTGTTTTCCATGTTGACACTGTTCACATACAGAGTTAGCAGGTTTTGTGACTTCCGGCATATTTCGAACTGCTTGGTTTTTGTAGATTTTGACCAAATTGTCAAAATGTATATGCCCCATTCTTCTGCGCCAAAGCCAACTTTCATCTTCTTTTCCCAAGTGACATTTTTCGGACTCAATCTCATCTAACACGTATATGTTGTTTGGAGTCCTAGTGGCCGTGGCTATTAACTTCCTTGATCCTTGCTTTCTTATTTTACATCCTTTTGAGTTGAAGATGAGTTCATGTCCTTGATCACACATTTGACTTACGCTTAGCAGATTATGTTTCATGTTATCTATAAGTAAGACATTTTCAGCCAAGGAGTTTTTACTTCCGAGCTTTACTGTGCCCTTTCCCAATACTTTTGCTGAATTGTTATTTCCAAACGATACAGATCCTTTATCCTTTTCAATATTGACGAAAGCATCTTTGTCACCTGTCATATGCTTGGAGTAGTCGCTATCATCATACCATTTACCAGAGCCATGATTCTGAGCTTGAAGAGCTGTTGTCCGCCGATTGCACACCAGCAGCAGAAATCTTTTGAAAGCTGTCTCCTCACTTGAGAAAGTGGGAGAGGTTTGGCCTTGAAAGCAAGCACAGAGCCAGGTATTGTCGCCTACTCCTTGCTCCTCCGTTTAGGCGAACTCCTAACGAAGCCAAGGGGGGTTGTCCTTGTTATCACATATATAGTAGCCGGGCTACCATATTCTATTTTTCAAATACAGTACATTTTTCAGCCAGATCTCTTACATATGAGATGTTGAGATGAGCAGTTTTAACGGATCATTATTTTATTTGTGGACTATTGTACTCTCCCATGTCAGGACTTAGTCTTAGGACACTCAGATTTGAGGACCGATGTAGCCATTTATTCATTACAGAGCAGTTATTGATGCCCAGTTTTCTGTCAGTACTGTCTCATTGGACAGATGATGGTTCAGATGGATTATATGCATGATTATGACTCAGCTTTTATTATATTGTGTTATGGTTATCATTTGCTTTTATACTCATCTTTGTGACATGTATTAACATGTAGTGTCATGATCTGGCGGTCATAATTATATGGACTTGGATGTATTTGTATTATGTATTGATGTCCCTGCTCTGACTTTGAAGTTCCTGATCTATACTCATTGGTTTTACCCTCCTTAGGGAGAATAGAGGTAGTCATTCCCACCATTGTTTTGGCTTGCTAGTTTTGGCTTCATGATTCAGTGTCTCCACCCATCCATTACCTTCCAGTTTTGTTTTTAACCGGACTTACTATTTGACTTATGGCATGGAGGACCTTTCCCCCTGCTAGAACTTTTGTTGGACAAACCTCCCTGTTTATATTGTGTCCCGGCTCTGAGTTGGTGACAGAACTTGCCTTTGGTGAGTTGGATTGTATGCCTAAATCATTCTGGTCGGTTGTCCCGATGTTTGGCACTGTGCAGAACTCCCCCTAGTCACTTGAGATGTTGTTGGCAAAAACTGAAAGCTCATGTACTACTTGTACTGGAAAATGTTATGTATGCGCCCATAGAAAATGAAAATGCTAAACTGTGTTTCTTAACATATGTAAAGAGGGCAAGAGCAATGAAATGCTAAAATACCCCTTGAAGGGTATAAGAAAAGGTCCAAAAAAGCAATGGTTAAATATATGCTGACCTTATAAATTTGAATATGTCCCAGATGAAAGCTGCGATTAACTATGCTTTTAAGCAACTGGTAAAGTCCCAAAAGGGTCATATAGGCCAAAAAGGCCATGGAAATAAAATTGATGATCCTAACGAAACTGGATCAAGCTTGATGTAGTCATGATGCCTAAGTTGAATAATCACTCTCTAAACAACTCAACCATTTGTGAAAAATTGCCATTCCTTGTGTTGGTTTTAGTGAGTGTTTCCTTTCCATATCCAAAGTGTCATGCTGTTAAGTAGGAAGTCATCCTTTGCTCTAGCCTGGTAAATTTCATCCTTCACCCTTCACTAACAAATTGACTACAACTATGAAGTGAGTATAATCCTGAAAGTCTAGTCTGAGTAATAATAAATAAAGCCTCATATATGTATTTGTTGATGTACCGCCAGTGAAATGACTGCTACTTGTTGTGATTGTTGCTTAAACGAGTTGTAGAGCATGTCTTAGCCTTATAACACTTGCAGCAGATGGATGATAGTTTGAGTTATATTATTGGTATCTGATCATTACAGATGGTTATATTGTCTATTGGACATGGTTGATGATCAGGTAGAGACCTGAGAGGGGTATGAGTATACACCTGAGATGGATTTGGACTCTCTTAGTCTAATGAGACAGTTTATTTTCAGTTCCAGGCACTTGCAGAAATGATCAGGCTCATTTTACCTTTCTGATGTAGTTTTGCTTCACAGGATGATGTGTCAGAGTAGGGAGATGTTTTATTTGGATCTCCTAGGGCGTTGTATGGACATAGGGGGTGCAGCCACTTGTTTGTACCATAATACCCCTATCCCAGGGAGCTTGGTGGGCTCAGTTTGACAACGCAAGCAACCTAGGAGGCTGTTTTGGCAGGTTCACGTTTCCCGAGGTAGATTAAAAAATGATTAAATGGCTATTGAAGAAATTGATTTGGGCTACTGAGGCAAGGAAATGACATGGGATGAGTCATGATGATGAGAGTGATGTCCTCCACACCTTCTCTAGCAGTTGCAGCACCCGATTGGGCCCACACCTATTTTTGGGCATTTTTATATTATTTTTTGGAGCTTTTGGGAGGCTCACGATTTTCTCAAGGAGGCACAAAGTCAAAGAATTAAAATATTATATTATTTTATTGTGCCATGGGGACACCCAGAGGGAGTTAGTCAACACTCCATGGACCCACCATGTGCTTCATTTATTTCTTGTTGAGTGGAGTACCCTCTTTATGTGTGATTTAGTCCACTTTGGTACTTTATGGTTATATTGATCCATGTATTGTATGTTGAGCTCATCTCAACCATTGATTATAATATTTTATCTTTTAATCTTAGCCACTCATTTTGAATGTGGTTAGGATTCGGTTATGATTGTGGTTCTCTCATTTCTATTTAAAGGAGAGAGCTTCTCATTTGTAAGGGGTCTTTGGCTCTTGGATCTGAATAATAGAAAGATTATTCCATGGATATTTTCTGGATCTGCTTTGCATCTGATGTTCTCAAATGATGATTGGATAGTCTTCTGCTTTCTAGCATTGTGGAAATTCATGTGAGATCTATATTTTTCTGCTATCATTGTCTTGTCTACAGTAGGGCGTTTTGGTTGGAGCGTTTTTGCAGGGGGACCTCAACTCGTTCGGTTATTTTCGTCTTGGATCAGGGGGTTTTCATTAGTTTCATTGTGATCTATGATTACTTCGTTTTACTTTCCTGTAGCATTTGGTTTCTTTAGCTTGTCTTAGCAAATCTGATATTGTTGACGTTTGCTCATGCAGGGTAGGGGGTGCATTAGTGGCTTGGGGCTTACATCTGTCATAGAAATCACTTGGATCTTCCAGAATTGATCGGGATAGCAGGGATTATCACTGTTAAGACTTCTACAAGCATTTCTAGGTACGATCCAGCAGGTAATTCTCTTCTCTTTTACAGATCTGAATCCATTGTACCTGTTTTCCTTCCATCTTTCTAAAAACCCTTAAAATACTAAAAAACCCTTAAAAAATACTAAATTCGGGAACCGTCTGATCTTTGGCCAAACCACTGCTGGGTTTCATAGATCGGGCCTCCCCTTCACTGAATCTACTGCAACGCTGGTCAAATTACTGCTGGTTTGACCTAGATCTGATTTTTAGCCTGAAAACTGCATAGCACCCCCACTGAAAATTTGACCTGCTAGGGTTTTGACTTTTTCTGATTTTTGACTTCATAGACTGATAGATCAGGTCTCACATAGTCCAAATCACCTCCAACGCTGAGCTGATATCTCCTGATGGCTCTGGATCTGTAGATCTGCCTCTCCAAACCCTAGCGCTAGCCCTGCTTCTGCTGATTTTCCTGTAACTTGAGTCTTCCGGGCCAAATCCTTTTCTGGGTCCATAGATCAGGACATATCCCAGGTGGGTTCACTGAAACGCTGTGTTGATACCGACGCCATTACCCAAGGCTGAATAGGAACTGATCTCCAAGCATAACGCTAGCCCTTCCTGACCTCTTTCCCCGAAAGTTGACCATCCCTTGATAATTCAGGTTACATGATACTTTCATATCCTTCACTGAGTCTATCTCCTTGGTACTAGACAGTCCCAACTCTATCCTTGCTCACCCTGTCATAGTTACGTTTCCCAAGACAGTGGTCATCTTCATCAGTTGCTAGTACCTAAACCCTAGAGCTAGGGTTTCCATTTACCTTACACCTTACGTACCTCAAAGCCACATTTGATCTGTTCTGGTGTCTAGGTCTGATCTCTCCTGTCGGGAGTAGATCCGGGTCTCCCCTGTTATTGTCTTGGACTTAGATAACATAAAGTGAAGATTGCCTTGATTGGCGTGACAACCATCCATTTGGGAGTCTAGGCAGTCTTGGTTCCACCTCCTTAGTTGCTTGCTCCTCTACCATCCATCCTGGATCTACCTCACACAGGAAACTACAAGGTTGGTAATAACATTTTGGCGCTGTTGTCGGGGAGGTAGAGGCCTACCCTGGTTCGACATTTTTTTTTCTTCTCAAGCTAAACTCCCGTTCTCTTTGCCAACATTTTGGCGCCGTTGCCGGGGAGGTAGAGGCCTACCTTGGTTCAACATATCTCACCTTTCCCCACGACATATCTTTTATTGGTGAATTACTTGTGTGGTTCACCTGGCGACTCCACCCTGTGACTCCATTGAGGACCGTACCCAACGTATTAATCTTAAGTTCCTAGAACATCCCATTCTTCACAATGAACTCGAATTTATTTGTCCAATTTTTCAACGAAATCAAGGAAAATCCAACCAAGCTTAAAAGGCAACTTCTATCTCGTCTAGACTTCTCTAAAATCTATGAGGCACCTCATCCTATGCCAAAAAGATACATTAAAGGGTTGCCTCGTTTCTTTGCAAATTCAATCGAATCAATTGAAATCCACTTGGATGCTTGTTGGTGTTATACGGAATCCATGGGCGCAGAACATGAAGATGTCTATATGCGAGCCCTTTGTGAATCCTTAGGAGGTAACGCTGATTATTGGTTATACACGTTAGCACCAGGATCCATCATCGGATACGACATGTTTACCGATTTATTAAGAAAAGAATGGGGTGAAAGCATTGATGAATCCATACATCCAAATAATGATTGTGTTGTTGAAGATCAATCTGATAAAGATAATCAGGATAACCATAATGAGATAATTGGCGATATTCCTCATCAAATTGATTCCTCCTCTCTCGATCCAATAGTGGACATGCCTTTGAATGACTCTTCGATGCAAGAGAGTGACGATGATCAAATCTTGACCTTTCAGGATTATGACCTTGATATTGATATAGAAGAGGAACTTATTAAAATCTTGTTATCATTAGCTCAGGAAGGAGAACAAAATGATCGCTATCAACAAACATCTTTAGTTGAGCCTTCCATTGGTGAGGTCATTCAAGAGCTTTTAAAAGAGCAACTCCATAGTCATTGCATAATTGATGATAAGTTGAGTCAACATCCAACCTATCCGAATCTGGATTTAGACCTTGATCATATCACTGCAAAAGAAGAAAAGGTTGAAATTAATCAAACTGTTGTTGAAGAACAATCTTGTGGTCATAGTGTGATTGAAGAGCATGCCTGTAAGAGGGATAGTGAAACTAAAACCAAACTTATTGATGTTTTTCCTTATCTAGAGTTTAAAGAAGAACAATCACATAATGATACGATTGTAAGTGAACTTGATCAAGAACATTGCAATGAGGATCCTTGTCCTGACAGTATCAATAGAATTCTTCATCCAATCCTTAATCAGAATATGTTGGTTCAATGTGTGGATACTGACCTTGTTTCGAATCTTGAAATCACTACTGGAATAAATTTAAAAGCTCTTTCCTCTCATCAAATTCTAAGATCAATTATTCCAAGTCTGGGAGAAAATTTTCAATCCACCCTCCCGTCACAACTCTTCAAGTCTTCTTGTATGGGTTTGTCTTTAAATCAAGTTGTTACTTTCAAAATTTCGAATCAGGAGTTTAAGCATTATCACGAAATTGGGGAAAAGGCACTTCATGTGTCTTCTCAGTCATCTGTAATGAATAAATTTTTTCAATTTGTGAATCTGTATTATGGATGGTTGGAGAAGGTGTATCAAGATCAATTTCGTCTTTTCTCCATTTTTAAACAACAAATGGGCTTGGTCTCATTCACAGTTTCATTACATTACAACTTGTCCCCATTTGATTCTCCTGGAATTGAATGTGCTTGTAGGGTAGAGGAGAGAACAAAGAACTGTTTGGAGTGGCTGAGTCATGAATCATATTGTCTTCCTCCATCAAGAATGAACTTGCATTCCTTTTATGACCCTATCAGCATCTTGATGGATGAGTTTTTAGAAATTCAATCTTATCCCTGGCATGATTTCATTTCTCTTGATCCATATCTTTCTTTGATTTTCAAACAACAAGCTATAATGGCTTCAATTTTCATTTACATTACTTACAAGTCATCTTTGATTTGTTGTATCATTAACGATAAAGAAAGCTCAATAGATTTGTTTAGCAAGTGGTTGCATTGGATTTGTGATTTTACCTAACACTTGTCTAAATTGATTAGAGTAGGGTAGGTAGGACTTGAATAAGCCTTTCCCGGCAGTAGTGTAGAATCTTGCATCTTTGCTTGAAGCTCGTTTTTGAAGCTCTTAGTATAGTTTTCATTTCTGTTATCTTACACAATAAAAAAATCAAACTTTTCTTGAAAGATGTGGTTATAGATTAGATTTATTTTCTGCTTTTCAGTTTTATGCATCTTTATTTTCAGTATTTTATATATTATCCACATATCGTTCTGACAATCGGTCTGTGAGTTTGGTATAGCTCTGGACATGCTGCAGGTAGTCAATGACATTTTTGGTAGCGGTTGCAAAGCTGGATGGATTGATTGAGGATGCGAGAAGCAGAGTACGAGGACCAGAGATACTGAGGTTCTCAAGTGCTTTTTTCAGCAGAGCACTTGTCTCAGCTGGAGCCAGATATTATCACATATATAGTAGCTGGGCTACCATATTCTATTTTTCAGATATAGTACATTTTTAAGCCAGATCTCTTACATATGAGATGCTGAGATGAGCAGTTTTGACGGATCATTATTTTATTTGTGGACTATTGTACTCTCCCATGTCAGGACTTAGTCTCAGGACACTCAGATTTGAGGACCGATGTAGCCATTTAGTCATTACAGAGTAGTTATTGATGCCCAGTTTTATGTCAGTACTTTCTCATTGGACAGATGATGGTTCAGATGGATTATATGCATGATTATGACTCATCTTTTATTATATTGTGTTATGGTTATCATTTGCTTTTATACTCATCTTTGTGACATGTATTAACATGTAGTGTCATGATCTGGCGGTCATAATTATATGGTCTTGGATGTATTTGTATTATGTATTGATGTCTCTACTCTGACTTTGAAGTTCCTGATCTATACTCATTGGTTTTACCCTCCTTAGGGAGAATAAACGTAGTTATTCCCACCCTTGTTTTGGCTTGCTAGTTTTGGCTTCATGATTCAGTGTCTCCACCCATCCATTACCTTCCAATTTTGTTTTTAACTTGACTTACTACTTGACTTATGGCATGGAGGACCTTTCCCCTTGCTAGAACTTTTGTTGGACAAACCTCCCTGTTTATATTGTGTCCCGGCTCTGAGTTGGTGACAAAACTTGCCTTTGGTGAGTTGGATTGTATGCCTAAATCATTCTGGTCGGTTGTCTCGATGTTTGGCACTGTGCAGAACTCCCTCTGGTCACTTGAGATGTTGTTGGCAAAAACTGAAAGCTCATGTACTACTTGTATTGGAAAATGTTATGTATGCGCCCATAGAAAATGAAAATGCTAAACTGTGTTTCTTAACATATGTAAAGAGGGAAAGAGCAATGAAATGCTAAAATACCCCTTGAAGGGTATAAGAAATGGTCCAAAAAAGCAATGGTTAAATATACCTTATAAATTTGAATATGTCTCGGATGAAAGCTACGATTAGCTGTGCTTTTAAGCACTGGTGAAGTCTCAAAAGGGTCATATAGGCCAAAAAGGCCATGGAAATAAAATTGATGATCTTAATGAAATTGGATCAAGCTTGATGTAGTCATGATGCCTAAGTTGAATAAGCACTCTCTAAACAACTCAACCATTTGTGAGGAATTGCCATTCCTTGTGTTGGTTTTAGTGAGTGTTTCCTTTCCATATCCAAAGTGTCATGATGTTAAGTAGGAAGTCATCCTTTGCCCTAGCCTGGTAAATTCCATCCTTCACCCTTCACTAGCAAATTGACTACAACTATGAAGTGAGTATAATCCTGAAAGTCTAGTCTAAGTAATAATAAATAAAGCCTTATATATGTATTTGTTGATGGACCGCTAGTGAAATGATTGCTACTTCTTGTGATTGTTGCTTAAATGAGTTATAGAGCATGTCTTAGCCTTATAACACTTGCAGCAGATGGATGATAGTCTGAGTTATATTATTGGTATTTGATCATTTACAGATGGTTATATTGTCTATTGGACATGGTTGATGATTAGGTAGAGACCTGAGAGGGGTATGAGTATACACCTTAGATGGATTTGGACTCTCTGAGTCTATTGAGACAATTTATTTTCAGTTTCAGGCACTTGCATAAATGATCAGGCTCATTTTACCTTTCTGATGCAGTTTTGCTTCACAGGATGATGTGTCTGAGCAGGGAGATGTTTTATTTGGATCTCCTAGGGCGTTGTATGGACATAGGGGGTGCAGCCACTTGTTTGTACCATAGTACCCCCATCCCAGAGAGCTTGGTGGGCTCAGTTTGACAACGCAGGCACCCTAGGAGACTGTTTTGGCAGGTTCACGTTTCTCGAGGTAGATTAAAAAATGATTAAATGGCTATTGAAGAAATCGATTTGGGCTACTGAGGCAAGGAAATGACATGGGATGAGTCATGATGATGAGAGTGATGTCCTCCACATCTTCTCCAACAGTTGTAGCACCCGATTGGGCCCACACCTATTTTTGGGCATTTTTATATTATTTTTTTGGAGCTTTTGGGAGGCTCACGATTTCCTCAAGGAGGCACAAAGTCAAAGAATTAAAATATTATATTATTTTATTGTGCCATGGAGACACCAAGAGGGAGTTAGTCAACACTCCATGGATCCACCATGTCCTTCATTTATTTCTTGTTGAGTGGGGTACCCTCTTTATGGGTGATTTAGTCGACTTTGGTACTTTATGGTTATATTGATCCATGTATTGTATGTTGAGCTCATCTCAACCATTGATTAGAATATTTTATCTTTTAATCTTAGCCACTCATTTTGAAAGTGGTTAAGATTCGGTTATGATTGCGGTTCTCTCATTTCTATTTAAAGGAGAGAGCTTCTCATTTGCAAGGGGTCTTTGGCTCTTGGATCTGAATAATAGAAAGATTATTCCATGGATATTTTTTGGATCTGCTTTGCATCTGATGTTCTCAAATGGTGATTGGATAGTCTTCTGCTTCCTAGCATTGTGGAAATTCATGTGAGATCTATATTTTTCTGCTATCATTGTCTTGTGTACAGGAGGGCGTTTTGGCTGGAGCGTTTTTGCAGGGGGACCTCAACTCGTTCGGTGATCTTCGTCTTGGATCAGGGGGTTTTCATTAGTTTCATTGTGATCTATGATTACTTCGTTTTACTTTCCTGTAGCATTTGGTTTCTTTATCTTGTCTTAGCAAATCTAATATTTTTGATGTTTGCTCATGCAGGGTAGGGGGCGCATTGGTGGCTTGGGGCTTACATCTGTCATAGAAATCACTTGGATCTTCCAGAATTGATCGGGATAGCAAGGATTATCACCGTTAAGACTTATACAAGCATTTTCCAGGTACGATCCAATAGGTAATTCTCTTTTTTTTACAGATCTGAATCCATTGTACCTGTTTTCCTTCCATCTTTCTGAAAACCCTTAAAAAATACTAAATTCGGGAACCATCCGATCTTTGGCCAAACCACTGCTGGGTTTCATTGATCGGGCCTCCCCTTCACTGAATCTACTGCAACGCTGGTCAAATTCCTGCTGGTTTGAACTAGATCTGATTTTTAGCCTGAAAACTGCATAACGCCCCTACTGAAAATTTGACCTGCTAGGGTTTTGACTTTTTTTGTCTTCTGATTTTTGACTTCATAGACTGATAGATCGGGTCTCACACAGTGCAAATCACCTCCAAGGTTGAGCTGATAGTCTCCTGATGGCTCTGGATCTGAAGATCTGCCTCTCCAAACCCTAACGCTAGCCCTCCTGCTGATTTTCCTGTAATCTGAGTCTTCCGGGCCAAATCCTTTTCTGGGTCCATAGATCTAGACATATCCCAGGTGGGTTCACTGAAACGCTGTGTTGATACCGACTCCATTACCCAAGGTTGAATAAGCACTGATCTCCAAGCATAGCGCTAGCCCTTCCTGACCTCTTTCCCCGAAAGTTGACCATCCCTTGATAACTCAGGTTACATGATACTTTCATATCCTTCACCGAGTCTTTCTCCTTGGTACTAGACAGTCTCAACTCTGTCCTTGCTCACCTTGTCACAGTTACATTTCCCAAGACAGTGGTCATCTTCATTAGTTGCTAGTACCTAAACCCTAGAGCTAGGGTTTTCTATTTACCTTACACCTTACGTACCTCAAAGCCACATTTGATCTGTTCTGGTGTCTAGGTCTGATCTCTCTTGTCGGGAGTAGATCTGGGTCTCCCCTGTTGTTGTCTTGGACTTGGATAACATAAAGTGAAGACTGCCTTGATTGGCGTGACAACCATTCATTTGGGAGTCTAGGCAGTCTTGGTTCTACCTCCTTAGTTGCTTGCCCCTCTACCATCCATCCTGGATCTACTTCACACAGGCAACTACAAGGTTGGTGATAACAGTCCCTAACAAAGAGTTTACTATGGCTCAATGTGTTTAAGTGTGTTTTGATGTTATGATGTGGATGGGTGTTTTTAGGAGTTTTTGAATGATTACAACTTTATAATAAAATGTGCAATCCACGTTACGATTACAAAACACAAGATTTTAGACGAACAATACAAAGATGACTTGGAATTAAAGGCATCCACAGATAGATAATGATTTAAGCAAACATTAGGGACAAATTGTCCAGATCAAGACGATGCATGGAAGTTTAAGACTAGTGCCAAAATGGAGTCAAAAAGTGCTTGTGAATGCTGGAATACAAGTCTCAATAGTAATGTTTGTGAGATCGTTTTGCAATTGTTTTTGGTTTATTTTATTGTAAATTTTAAAGATGATCTTGCTTAAGGTGTCTAGGAAACCTAACCGGAAATACTTTTAGTGGCTCTGTTTGAAGACATGACGGACCTGTTTGGAACCACAAGCTAGGTGTTCAGAGAAATTAACCAGCGAGTGTCCAGATTGGGTTGCCCGATGCCCACACTTGGAATTTTCCCACTACCTGAGTATTTATCGAGATAACGTCGGTGCGTTGGTTATGGGGTGAAAGTTTTATTACGTTATCACTTGCACGATTAATAGTCCAATGCTGTTTCTGGGTACTCCGATTTTTTAGGTCGGTCAGAGCATACTCCGGCAAGGAAACAATGAGATAAATTAATTAGAGGGGGAGTGTGAGTTGCAAATTTTAAGTTAGGAGCACACAGTTCAACTCTCCGACAAAGAGCGCTCTTGACTTCGTTTTATGACGGAAGTTCAAGAGACTTTAACTATTCTATATGCCTTATGCAAGGAAAATGCAAATCTAACTATGCTCTTTGACAGAGAGTGCTCTTGACTTGGGTTATGGCAAGTTCAAGAGACTTTGGTTTATTTTAAGAGACAATCAGATTGCATAAAAGAAACCAAATGATAGCTCAACGAAATTGATAAACAGTGACTAGCAATTAATAAACTACTTGCAAAGCGAACTAATCTAGCCATTAGTATTCTACAACAAAATGAAACTAAACTACTAGCAGAAATAAACTAAGCTAAGAGGAAGCAAACCACTCAAAGGACAATGCAATACTTCCCCAAATGGGGGAAATTGGGTGTGGGGGATTAAAAACCCCACTAATCAAACTTTATTATTAAGTACAGATGCCTTTGGGATTTGAAACCCTTGGAAGGACTTACAAAAAATCAAAGGGGTGAAGAAGCCCTAATGGCTTGTACAAAAAAAAAGGATGTGGTTTGTCTTCTTGTTGGGAACATTTTTTCTTCAATATTTCCAAGTCTTGAGACTTGTCTTTGGTTGACCCCTTCTTCAGTATCTGCTCAAAACAAACAATGACTCAAGCACCCATTATTCGTTAATAAAATCAAAGTAAATCTAGATGCCAACAAAAATGAAATTATTCTAAGTGCAAAAACTACCCTTTTAAAATGTAAATTTTTTTTTCAATTATTTGAAGCAAAACTAGATACAAAACTTTTACAGGCAAAGTGGGAAAGATGAAGAGGGTAAAATGGGGCAAAAAGAAAGCAAAAAAGAGGGTTGCAAAAAAGAGAGAGAGAGGGAAAAAGAGGGCAGCGAAAGAGGGCTAAGAGGGCAGCGAAAGAGGGCTGCAAAAAAGAGAGAGAGAGGGAAAAAGAGGGCAACGAAAGAGGGCTAAGAGGCAGCAAAAGAGGGCTGCAAAAAAGAGAGAGAGAGGGAAAAAGAGGGCAGCGAAAGAGAGCTAAGAGGGCAGCGAAAGAGGGCTGCAAAAAAGAGAGAGAGAGGGAAAAAGAGGAGAAGGTAGGAGGCCAAAAAATGAAAGGAAAATGTTTAGGGCTTCCAAGTGTTAAATTTTCATATGCTAAGCTAGATCATTAGTATTTCATTTCATTTTCATAACGAAAGCATATAAACAGGATCACTGAAAGATAGACAAGCACAACCATACAAAAAGAACACAAAGATTTATCCTAGGAAAACCCTAAAGGGAAAAACTTAGCAAAAGCTTCCTCAATATAGATGCCCCAAAAGATAAAAGATAAAACCAACAAGGAGATCAAAGCCTAATCCTCCTCCTTCTCCTACTACTCTTCTCTTCTCCACTAATGCGCTACACAAGTGAGAATGTGTGCTTCAAATGAGGAGCGCCACACCTCTATTTATATTCATTCGTTCACTTTAATTAACTCATCTGACATGTAGGCTCGAGTTAATCATGTAGGCTTGAGTTACACATGTAGGCTCAAGTAACCACACTGGGGTGCTAATGACCCACCTTTACAATTAGAGGGGACTGCCTCATGACTCTTATTAGTTCTTTCGATTAGAAGCATCGGGGTACAAGGTAATACAAGTGGTTCTCCCGTTAGGACCATTGGGGACCACAAAAGATACATATAGAATATTCTTCGAAGTTACAATATTTCAACACTCCCCCTTAACGAGAAGGGTATTCTATAACAACATCAACAACAACAATAACAGAAGAGAGACAGAGGACATCATCAATATCATCAGGGTAATACATCTATAATTCATTGGAAGCTTTTTCAACATCATGTTGTCTTCATCTTCAATCTTCAGTCTTCAGTAACATCAACACTTTGACTACTTTGATTAGCAACAACTTGACCTTTCAATCAGCAGCAACATCTTCAGCACTTTGACCTTTCGATCAGCAACAACATCTTCAACACTTTGACCTTTCGATCAGCAACATCTTCAGCACTTTGACCTTTCGATCAGCAACAATATCTTCAACATTTTGATTAGCAACATCTTCAGCACTTTGATCTTTCGATCAGCAACAACATCTTCAACATTTCGATCAGCAACATCTTCAGTACTTTGATCTTTCAATCAGCAACAACATCTTCAGCATTTTGTTCTTTCGATCAGCAACATCATCATATTCTAATCGGTAACATCGTGATCAACACCATCATCATACTTCAATTCTCGAACAACATCATCATCATCACATTCTGATCTTTCGATTAGTACATCATCATCATCACACTCTGATCTTTCGATCAGTACGTCGTCATCATCATACTCTGATCTTTCGATCAGTACGTCATCATCATCATACTCTGATCTTTCGATCAGTACGTCATCATCATCATACTCTGATCTTTCGATTAGTACGTCATCATCATCACACTCTGATCTTTTGATCAGTACATCATCATCATCACACTTTGATCTTTCGATTAGTACGACATCATCATCATACTCTGATCTTTCGATCAGTACGTCATCATCATTAGCAGCAACCTGCAATCCACATCTCAAAGACAAAAAAGTCTTTGGTTCACTTTTGGACTTAAATTCTAGGGATGATGCAATTCCACCACATTCTCGACAACCGAAGTTACCGAATTGATTACGGGATAATTAGTCCCTATCACTTTCGGACTAAGTCCAAGGATGATGCAATCCTACCACATTCACGGGGACCGAAATCTCCGGATATATTTTGAACCGAGGTTCAGGGATGATGCAATCCCACCATTTTCACGGGGGCCAAGACCTCCGGATACATTTTGAACCGAGGTTCAGGGATGATGCAATCCCACCACTTTCACGGGGGCCAAGACCTCCAGATACATTTTGAACCGAGGTTCAGGGATGATGCAATCCCACCACATTCACGAAGACCGAAGTCACCGGATCTATTTTGGACAGATGTCCCAGGATGATACAATCCCTCTTCATTCTCGAGGACCGAGGTCACCGGATCACTTCTGGACAGATGTCCCGAGATGATACAATCCCTCTTCATTCTCGAGGACTGAGGCCACTAGATCACTTTAGGGCAGGTGCCCAGGGATGATACAATCCCACTGCAGCATCACTACCCCCCCTTTCGAGGAAGGTCTTTCTGAACAACACCAAGTTTGTCTCGAAAGTGTTCGAACTTTACTCGAGACAGAGGCTTCGTCAACACATCAACATCTAAACCATCATCATCTACATCTTCAGTATGTGAATACTGAACTATCACCATCTGTATTTCCAGTATGTGAATACTGAAAGCATCATTATCTTCAGTATAGAAATACTGAAAGCATCATCATCTCTATATTCAGTATAGAAATACTGAATCACCGTCATTTGTATCTACAATATGTAAATATTGAAACATCATCATCTGCATCTTATCTCGTATGTAGAAATACCGGATTTCATAGGGTTCTCTATCATCACAACTCTGATTATCACATATAATCATTGAAGTATCCATCTTTTGGTCAAAGAGACCTGATATCAGCTTCCGAAGCCATATGGCTTCACAACATAGCAGAGCAATCTGCTATGTATTCTGCTTCAGCCGTGCTAAGAGAAACACTGGACTGTTTCCTGCTAAACCATGAACTCATAGCAGACCCTCAAACAAAAGCATCTACCTGATGTGCTTTTCTTGTCTGAGATACTTCCATCCCAATCTGCATCTATATAGCCATACAATATGTAGTCATGGCTTCCATCATAGTATAGACCAAAGTCTATAGTCCCTTTCAGATATCTCATCACATGTTTTGTGGCTATCAAGTGAACCCGTCTAGGTTGAACTAGATATTGACTCAAGGTGTTCACAACAAAAACAAATGCCTGGTCTGGTATTTGTTAAGAACATCAATGACCCAATAATCTGTTTGTATTGAGTCACATCCACTAACTCTGATGAGTCATCAGCTAACAACTTCAGGTTGGAATCCATGGGTGTGGCCATGACTTTGCATTCCAACATATCAAATCTTTTCAAACTTTGCACTACATACTTTCCTTGATTGAGAAAGATTCCTTCATACTTCTAGACCTAGGAAAGAAAGTATTAGACCAAGATCTAAATTCTTCAGCGAACTTCTTCTTGCATTCTACAATCTGTTTCTCATTCCCTGTAAGAAATAGATCATCCACATATAGTAATAGTATGACAGGTTCATCTTCTACAACCTTGTAGCAAAAGGTTAGGATCGACTTTACTCTTGGCAAAATCCATGCTCGTCAGGAAACTATCTATTCTTTCATACCAAGCTCTGGGAGCTTGCTTCAGGCCATAGAGGGCCTTCTTCAACTTGCATACGTGAGTCCATCTATCTTCAACTTCAAATCCTCGTGACTATTCGATGTAAAACTCTTCCTCAATCATACCATTAAGGAAGGCTTGTCTTTACTTCATCATGGAAGAAACTACCATGATAGTTCTGAAGGAAGTGTACCTTGCTTCCTGGAGTAAGTGTCTCTTCAGAATTAATTCCCTTTTTTTGATAGAAACCTTTAGCCACAAGTCTTACCTTACTTCTGTCAGCAACATATTTTATCTTGCAAATCCATTTGGAAGATACCACATTCTTGCTTTCTAGTTTGAGTACTATATCCCAAACATCATTCTAGTATCATAACATCTTCTATGAGTTCGTCTTGTCAGGTCATCAACATATCCTCGTCTTTTGCATTCAACCTTGAAGGTTGGAACCCACTTTACTCTTGGTAAAGTCTCAATCCATTAGGAAGCTATCCATCATGTTGAACACAGATATCTTCTGTAGTCACTCCTCCTGAAGTGGAGTATCATCTTCCTTCTTCATTCTGTACAGGTGGTTCTATGCTTGATATATACTTCTAGTAGGTCTGGTCAATAGAGTATGTCATGTCATAGTCTATTCTTTCTTAGGCAAATCATGAACCTTGCTTTGTACACTTGTTCTTGTAGATCCATATGGAAGATACTACGTAATTCCCTTTATGTCTTGAAACCATATCGTATACATCATTCACCATGATCAACTTTTACTCTTTGATCATCGCTTCTTTCATAGCTGGAAAGGTTAGCATTAATGATGTCACCCAACTGTGTTACACAACTAGAGTGTGTCCGAGGCCTATTACTTTGGTTTGGAAGTCTTGCCATTCTTTTCTTCATCTTGAGTTATCTCTCGTACCCATGGTGGTCTTCATCCTTTGAGGTGGATCTATCACTCTCTGAAGCTCTTTCTTTTGTCACAATGTCTATGACTCTGGGAGCTTCAGATTTATGTTTATTAGAGTGAATCTTGAATTGTCATCACTTGTTCTTCGGAACAAGTCTCATCCTTCTTTTCTTGTAGGAGGTTGTACAGGACCTTTCTTACAATTCAAATGCACTAGTAGCATGGTTAGAACCATTTCATAGAACATATACATAACGACAAATTCTTATGCATCATGCAACTGTTTAACCAATACAACATTCATCCATATTTCACGGAAACTTTCTAGATGACATCATTGAGATTGTGTGCTAATCAGCAAGGAGGTTTCATTCTAGATAAGTAGCAATGGAGAGGTGTATAGCACTACTTAATCATCACATGCATATTAGTAGTATACTGTCATTAATGCAACCAGTCTATCACATCAACTGAATATGATCAAATGCATAACAAAACAATATCATGAAATGACAATTGAATACTTATCTTTTATTCGTTTCGTGGGTAGACTCCTTCTTGATCCTTCTACTTCATCATCTTCTTCATTCATGACATCATCATTTCTTATCCAAATGATAAGATGGATAAGAGGTTCTTCAAGAATTGAGTTCTTCATATTCCTCATTGCTTGAGGGATCTTCTTTGAATGGCGAGAGCTTGATTTTCAATTGCTCCCATCTTCTTCTTCTCTTCTTATGAGTCGAGCTTCTTCTTCTTCCCAGAGTATGTTGAAAGTAATCACTTCCTTCTGGCACACATTCCTTGAATGAATGAATCCTATGATCCTGGGAGACCATTCAAGGTGGCTATCACCACTTCTGCATTCTCCACTTTTTCTTCTACCGCTTCAAGTTGTTCTGTATTCTGAATCTTCTCATTCCTCAACTGTTTTCTCAAAGCCATCTTCTGATTTATGTTCTTATCTTCAAATCGCTTGATCAAGGAATCAAACATCTTCGGTGTTTTTAGGGAATACACTTGTTGTACAAGTTGATCAATAATGATCTTCTTGGCCTTGATCAAGTTCTTTTTGTGTAAGGCTTTGAGCCTCATCTCCCTCTGGAACTGGAACCTCTCTACTCATGTAGGTGTCCAATTCATTTTCTTCAGAGAGATCAAATACTTTCATGCTTGGAAGTTGTCAACTTCACCATCATCAAGCTGATGTGATAGATCACTTTTAAATGAGAACCTCAAATGAAAATAGCAAAAGATTAGATCTTACCGATTTGTAATGTCCGTCCTGGTTCCGGAGCTTGTTGATCTAGGGTTTGTCAGAGAAACCCTAATTTTCAAAACTTTAAATCTTTCAGATCTGATTGGATAGAAAGATAGATCTCTTCAAATGGAGCTGTCCAATGTACTTCTTTTCTGAAAATAGTGGAGGGAAGCTCCTGGAACAGGAAGCCCTAGTTTTCCAAATTTTTCTTCAGAAATGTCTGTTACTGTTTCTGTGATATCTTCGCAATTACTACTCCTCTGTGTCTGAAACTTTGTACTGAGGTAAACTTACATGTCCCTGTTCCAACACCACAGGTTTCATCTGAATTGGTTTCACCAATTGGGACTTATGAGCATTTTCCCAAGGTGACCTGTTACAGGGCTGTTCAGAACAATGAAGTTGTACGGCTTGCCACATGTCACTGTTTTTCATCTTCGGGTTCTAAAATTCGGACCACAGAATTTACAGTTCGTGCCCTTTCTGGAACATCTTCATAAATGTCATTTGGACCTCTATAGCTCAAGATATAGCAATTCTCCCCAGGTGTCTTGTTTAGGGATGAATTCTGGAAGAGGCTGGAATCATAACTTGGAGGGATCATATCTCCCAGAATATAGCGAATCTGAGGTTGAATTTTGGACACAGTGTAGATCAGGATTTTATCTTCGGCCTCTGCAATTTTCAGCTCCTGATCCTTCTCCAATATTGGGATATAGTGAATGTACCAAAACTTAGCAGTTTTAGTATTTAGGGTTTTTTTAGCTCGGGGTCAAACTAGGGTTTGACTTTCCCAGAGTTTCGCCCAACCAAAAATCTTGATTCAGGTCTCTAAACTTCGATTTTGATGAGGAGAGCAATCCTATGCCGGGGTCACTCAAAAATTCCTCTTTAGCAAGAAGCCCTAATTTCCCGCATTGATAATTGAAAAAGGTTGGAATTGAATTCCGCTTCGATAGAAGGATGCGCCCTTCAATGGAGAGTCAGCATAGCCTTCTTTTGCTGATCGATTGTAGAGAGAACCAAAAAGTAAGAAGCCCTAGCTTCTGTAGCTACACACTGTCTTCTTTCAGGGTGGCTCTGATACCATGTTAAATTTTCATATGCTAAGCTAGATCATTAGTATTTCATTTCATTTTCATAACGAAAGCATATAAACATGATCACTGAAAGATAGACAAGCACAACCATACAAAAAGAACACAAAGATTTATCCTGGGAAAACCCTAAAGGGAAAAACCTAGCAAAAGCTTCCTCAATATAGATGCCCCAAAAGATAAAACCAACAAGGAGATCAAAGCCCAATTCTCCTCCTTCTCTTGCTACTCTTCTCTTCTCCACTAATGCGCTACACAAGTGAGAATGTGTGCTTCAAATGAGGAGCGCCACACCTCTATTTATATTCATCCGTTCACTTTAATTAACTCATCTAACATGTAGGCTCGAGTTAATCATGTAGGCTCGAGTTACACATGTAGACTCAAGTAACCACACTGGGGTGCTAATGACCCACCTTTACAATTAGAGGGGACTGCCTCATGACTCTTATTAGTTCTTCCGATTAGAAGCATCGGGGTACAAGGTAATACAAGTGGTTCTCCCGTTAGGACCATTGGGGACCACAAAAGATACATATAGAATATTCTTCGAAGTTACAATATTTCAACACCAAGGTAGCAAGTAACTGAGTTTTAAGATGTAGTTTTGAGTGATGGATCTTCGAACTAATGCCTCTTGCCAAACTTTTTTAGGCTTGAGATTGACTTTAAGAGGCCCTGAAATGCACACAATGTCAGAAAAAAAGGTCTTTTGAAGAGATGAGAGAAGCAATCGAGCTCAAACTTCTCTTCAAACCTGGGAGATCTGCACAAGAAACCACTTACAAACACATCCTGATCAAATATTGTATGTGAAGCAAAATGGGATTAGAAGAGTATAAGTATTTCCAACTACAGTCTACTCCTTCAAAATCACATAAAACCCAACATAAATGGACAAATTGAACTCAAATGCCCACCCTATGGACTTAATTAAGCCTTCTAAGCTAACAATTTGATCAAATTAGTGAAATATAAGTAATAAACAAGAACAAAATCACCTTGTTACAGATGAAGCACTTCCCATGAGAAGAATCAACACACCATACGGACCTCTAAAGTCACTTTATTTCAAATAGCAAAAGCTATAACACAATTACAAATTTGGCAAAGTAAGTTTGCCCAAAAAAAATCCATGAAGAATAGAGCTCCAAGAGCCTCTATTTATACAAAAACCAAGCCCCACGGGGGGCATTTATGAACCAAAGATTAGGCTTAGTTAAGTGAGCTTGAACTGAGCTGATCCAGAGCTGAAGTGAATGCTGAACTGCCAACACATCAATCAGTGCCAACACACCAAGATACACCCAACCACCAAATCGGTAGCCCTCAATCTCCTCACGCGACCCGTACGGAATATTCAATATAATTGACGTGACCATAATTCATGACTTGCGAGCTGTCAAATGGATGGACCAAGCCTTAGAATAATTTAAAGTTTGCAAACATAGGAGAGGGGGTCCACCATCCACCCATTCGCTAGCGTGAGCTCTCCCTTGTAGATGCTCACGTCATCCACTAAACACATAAAATAAATCGCATGGCTTGGAATACACCATGGTTTAAAAAATTAACATAGTTATTAAGTGGAAGGGTCCACCTTAGTACCATTGCACCCATGTTCATGAGCTAGCATGACCTATCCACCCTCACGGTCACCATTCCTTTCAAACAATTCGCTAGCATATGATTTATAATTTATATACCATAGTTTATTGTATAATGCATTAAGTGGATGGGTCCACCTTTCATGCTTATCCTACTCACCAACTCCACATAAGCGTGACCACTTCAACTTCACATCACTTACTTCCTTCATATTAATTCAAAACCATACTTTAAAACAATGCTTTAACTTCCACTAAGTAGAAGAGGGTCATAACTCCTTATGGGACCCATGCCATGTCACCTTCTCATAATTTTTTATTAATTTTGACTTTTCAAAACCTTTGACTTTGGTGCAATTTCTCCAAAATTAGCATTTAAATGCTATTGTGGTGCTCAAGTAGCCGATTGATGACTTTCAGGATGCTTCGGTTGCCTGATTGATGGTGAAAAAGGCCCGTGAGGTAAAGATGTTGCTCCGGGCTTGAAAATGAGCCCAACCATGCTGAAAACGGACTCCGGATCACACATTTATTACATTTTGAAAATTTCCATTTGAACCATTAAAAAATGGGTTAAACAACGGAAAAAAAATATTTTTCTCGGAATCCAATGAAACTGTAGGGGGACCTAGTACATGTTCATACAACTCAAGCGGAATGCCCAGCATGACAAAAAACACTGACACGAAGGCTCTAATAACCTCCTAAGGCCGAAACACCAAGACAACTACCCCAGCTTTGGAGGAGCGAGTGGAAAACTCAGAAATTATTGGTCGTTTGTTCAACATCCAATAATAACCAAGGGAAAAAACACTCTGGGCTAGTCGGTTTGATGCCCAAGTCCGGGAAGCCGAGCCTTTTATAAAAATTTAAATGCTAGGACATTTTTTACATTTTCCCCAAGGGGGTATGAACATGTATTTTACAAAGAATAAAAAGTTCAGCCAAAAACTGGCTAACTCTGGAACACACTGAACTTCTGAACTCTGGAGATGAGCATTCGTCATGCTCGACAACTGGCGACTCAATAGGAAGTTCAACTATTGTACAAAATAGTTGGTAACAAGAGCAATACCACATTCATAGTTGTTATTGTGTTTAATCCATACCTTGTTGGGCATCCTCATTTTTTACTGTTGGTATCCTCATTCTGTAATTTCTGGCTATATGTCCAAAGTTGTTACACGTGTAACATTCTATTTCTGATCTCAAGGGATCAAATCTGTTGTTGTACTGTGGTCGCCTGAGGCTTGCAAGGTTATTCCTTGTCTCAAAGTATTTTCTTTGAAAACAGTTTACAGCTTTGTGTCCAAATCTTCCACATGTAAAGCAATGCCCATAAAAGAAGTATCCATACCTGGGAATATATGGAGGAGGTGCTTTTCTGAGATCTGATCTTTCTGCTGGCACTTCTTCTGATACAGGTTGTTCTGGCTGACATTCGATCTCTTCTTCATTCTTGTAGTCCTTGACAACTTCTGCATACCTTTTTGGCTTCTTTTCGTTATCTGTCAACATTGATCTTGAGGCTTCATTTGTATTCTCTTGTATCCTATACCGGTCTTGTCGAAGAATGACTTTTGATTGCTGATGATTTGTTCTAGAACCTTGGAGCTGTTTTCATAACCCTTTGCGATATCTTTCGTCTGCAGTTTGTTCTTCAGAGATACTATCTTAGCCTCACGATTCTCCTTTTCTCTTATATTTGTCATTAGTTGTTCAGTAAGAGAGTCTTCAACTCGTTTGGCTTCTTCTAGTTTGGTCTTCAAGTCAACAATGGTTTGTTCAAACCATTGTGCCTCTTCCTTAAGCATTCTATTTTCCTTCTTGACTTTCTTTAGTTCTTTCAAGGCGCTTACAAGTTCTGCCTCAAGATCTACTTCTCCTTCATCTCCAAATTCTTCTTTACTATTATGATCCTTATCCGAGCTTATTGCCATAAAGAGTACCTTGTCTACTTCATCGTCATCATCAGAATCATTGTCACTGTTATTGTCGGAGTCACCACTGGATGAGCTATTGTCCTTTTTTGTGTAGAGACTTTTCTTTTTTGCAAACTTTCTTCTGTTCTTATTCTTGTAATTATTGTACTTCTTGTAGGATTTAAAACTGTCATCCTCTTCACCATCTGAGTTCTTTGCATATGGACATTAGAAGCAAAATGACCTATCTTTCCACATGAAAAACATTTAAGAGGTAGCTTACCTTTGTATTTTCCAGTCCCTCTCTTTAATTTCCGAACAAAGTTGGCTATTTCTTCATCATCGGATTCATCACTTGTCGGTTTGTCGTTTGTTGATTTGTTCTTCCCAGCTTGTTTGGAGGAGACCTTGAATGCTGCTTCCTTTCTTGACGTGTCTTCATCTTCATTTCTCATTTCGTAAGATACTAGAGTCCCATGCAGTTGATCCACTGTCATAGCCTTTAGATCTGTTCTTTCTTCTCAGGCAGAGATCTTGGGGTTGAACCTTTTGGGAAGAGTTCTTAGAATCTTCCGAACAACTATAGTCTCCTCAACCTCTTCTCCCAAACCTTTGATGGTATTCACAAGCTGATCAACCCGAAGAATATAGGCTACTATGTCTTCGTCTTCATTCATTCTTAGCTGTTCGAATTGTCCCCTATAAGTCTGAAGTTTGGCTTCCTTGACTTTGCTGTCTCCTTCATATGTGGTTTGGAGTTTGTCCCACATTTCCTTTGCAGAGGGACAGTTCATCACTTTGTTGAATAAAGATTCGTTTATAGCACTTAGAAGATGATTTCTGGCCTTCGAGTTGTTGTTGTATTGAACCAGCTCACCTGCATCAGTTGGCACGGTCTTTGGTACTTTGTACCCATTCTCGATACTCTGCCATATTTCGATTCCTTGAGCTTCTATGAAGGCTCTCATTCTTATGCTCTAGAATGCATAGTTGCTCCCATCAAACAAGGGTGTTCCAGATTTGCTTTGTTTAGCAAACTTCCCCATAATTACCTTCCAGCGGTTAGTCTGTTCTGAAGGAACCCGCTCTGATTCCAATTGTTGAAATACTGAGAGGGGGGTGAATCAATATTTGTACTATTTAAAATTTTAATCAAAAGTAGGTTGCTGATCACCAATCACAGCACATCATCAATGTGTATAAAAATAACGAGATGCATAGTACACAGTAGTTTTTGATGTGGAAACCCAAGTTCTGGGGGTAAAACCACGGAAGCCTTTTTAAAAATAGTTTTCCAGAAATAACTGGAAGGACGGAACAACCCCCTTATTATATAGACTTCAATTTTCCTGCTTCAACTGGAAGGAGGCTATGACCCCCTGATTTACAGGCTACGACCTGAAGGAAGATGCCACTCCCTAGTTTTCCGGTTTCAACCGGAAGGAGGCTACGACCTCCTTTCCTTGCCTCGTCCTGCCACCCTGATAAGAAGAAGATTGTCGAACCTGTGGACCTGTCACATACCAAACTCTGCTGCTGATAACCTCTGCACTCTAGTCACTGTCAAATCATCCTTGTAGTTATTACTGCCATATCATATTTCTGCCCATGTCATCACTGTCATATTAAACATTAATACTGCTGATCAAGCTGCTCATCAACACTGCTGGTCACTGTCAAGTCATCAAACATCAAGGTCTTGACAAGTGCATGCCAAACCTTTGGATAACAAGCTTGTGACTGTATATCAACTTTCAGTGCATGCCAACCATCATATCATCAACCTTTGCAAGTATACATCATCATCATGTAGGGTTTGCATCAAGGTGCACAAGGAGTGTACATGCCACCATCAATCATATAACATTATATCATCATAAATGTATTCTTTACCACTGCATTATTCACCACTGTATGCACCAAAGGTTCATCATCATCTTCATACCTTACTTGTCCATTCAATAGATCTGGGTTGTGTACTGAACATATCACTGAACATGCTCAGCATATCACTGATCATGTCAAGTTAAACATATCTCTGAGCATATGTGTAAGCATCATCAAGCATATCTTAGGAGTCAAAACATATCACACCATATCATTGTATATTCATCACTGTGTAGTATACCTTCTAGCTAAGCATGCACAACATCACAATGTTTATACTGTGTGAATTGCTGACTTGGCTTACTTTGCATCCCTGAGATAGGAGACTGTCAACTTTTTAAGATTAGGACTGTAACCTTTAGCATTATGGATTGTGATCCTTCAATCTTCAAACATAGGTTGTCATAGCATTTAAAAACACTATCAAACTTCAAAAGATTTTGTACCTATCACCTTCCTTGAGGAATTTTGGGACTGTCGTGTTTGAGGGACTGTTCAACCAGCAGCAAGAAGAAGTTAGGTACTGTTGAGATGCTGCACATTCGGACTGCTGCAAAATCAGACTAAGGATGACTTGATCTCATGAATTCTGAACTTGCACCTTTCATAGAGACTTCAACAAAACTCAGGCTGAGGAAACCTTGCACTGTAATGAATGTTGATGACCCAAGACATGAACTGAATACTTGCTGAGGGAGTACTTTAAAACTTGGGACTATTTTGAACCTTCACCATTTGGAATTCTATTGCTGCTAAAAGTTGTTTCTGTTGACCAAAAAGGATTTGCTCAATTTCAAACTAGGAAAACAATATCGGGACTGTTTGTGTCCATGATCAACCTCGGACTGTTCTTCCCTTCATAACTGTGGAGATGCTACTGAATTTGCTGGTAAAAACCATCTTGGGTCTGTAATTTTGACACCTTCAATCCTCAGTCCTTTGTTGCTGCTGGCACCCGAAAATTTCAGTCAACTTGTTATTTTAATTATGTTTTCTTTTTAATTTAATTTTTCTTTTTAATTTTTAATATTAATTTTGACACCTTCAATCCTCAGTCCTTTGTTGCGGAGTCCGAAAATTTAATTTTTAATATTATTTTAATTATGTTTTAATACTTGTTACTTATTTCATGTTAGGGCATCTTTGCACAAGTTGGTGAAATACTAAGTGTTTATAGGGTAATATTTAGGTTTAGGGTTTTAGGAACTTTAGTTAGGTCAAGAAGGTTGCCATATACTTTATAAACATGACCATCAGGGTGTGGGGTTTCCTAGGCTTCTCCTAGGGTATCAGGACCTCTATAACATACAAATGACCACTGAAAGGGTCATTTGGACTCTTGCAACTTCTTCAACCCACCAAGAACACATTCTAGGGTAATAGGGCATGGTTGTGGTGTTGGGGAACCAATGACACAACTGGGGAACCATTGAACCAACTTGGGGGTACTTAACCACTCTATAGGGTGTTCAGGGCTTTTGCCATTGTCCCAAGGGCTCCAAGGGCTTGGACAAAGTCAAAAGGTCTCCTTTGACACAGACACTTACTCAACCCTCAGAGGCTCCTCAAGGGGCACCAAGACACACTAACACACACATGTTGGCATCAATGACAATTTAGTCAACAAATCCTTGATGGAGATGTTAAATGGTGTTTGAAAGCCTCCAAAGTAGTTGATGGTCTCCTCTTGCCCTTCTCACTCCTCCTCCAACAAGCCTGTAACTCAAATAACCCCAAAAATTCGATATTTCCTTTATAAGTACTGGATCCAAGTTGATGGACAACTTTTTGGGTCGACCCGTGACTTTTTCAAAAAATTCACGACTTCACGATTTTTTAAAAAATCGCAACTTTTACTCGCTGAAAAATCGGCTCATAGTAAAAGTCGCGGTTTTTCACCGACTTTTTCAATACTGATATTAACAATTGGATACAATCTTAGAACCCCCAAAATGCTTTAGGCTTCACGAAATAAGCAAATGGAAATACAAGCCTCTTTGACAAGTTTGAAGATAACTAAAATGGTAGATAATTGTATGATCTTTAGCAAATGAACTAGAACTTGTTACTTTAAATGTGAAGCAAAAATACTTGCAGTAAACCAATTTCAACCCAAATAGTAACTCAAGCAAAATCCAAGGCAAGCCATCATCCGCATCATGCATCCAAGGCCTCATCATCATACGTAGCATCTCACTAGTGGGTACAACCTCTTTGTCCTTTCGGACCTTATGGGTCTCGGCGTCCTTTCGGACCTTATGTCATTACGAGAATTCATCTAGCTCACATCGAGCTAGGCATCCATCACACACACACTGAACATCCATCTCAAACAATTTGGATAACTAGCTTGAAAGCTATCCCTTCTGGTTTGGCACCACTAGGCAACCAGTCTACAGTGATTGGGCATCTAACCATAAGGGTTAGGCGATCTAGTGCGCACACACTAGCCATCCAGCACAATGCTAGGAACCCTCCAGCCCAAACAGTAGGCATAACCAGTCCACATGACTTGGTTTTCCAGCCCCGAAGGCTGGGCATCCTAACCCTGTGTGAGGTCAGGCCAACTTGTGCCCCAGTCGGTAACGTGCTCGTGAATGACTACCCACTGTTGTCACACTCTGTGTGCTACGACCCCTGGAATTGCATCTGCAACTCAACACTTCCTCTTAGGTAGGGAAGTCGTTCTGCACCACACCAAGCTTGTGCCTAAAGTACTCAAACTTGACCTTCGACAGAGGCTTGGTCAACACATCGGCTATTTGCTCGTCTGTGGCCATATATTGAAGCTTCACAACTCCCCTTTGTACCATATCTCGAATGTAATGGTACTTGATCTCAATATGCTTGGATTTGTCATGAAACCCAGGGTTCTCAGACAACTTTATGCAACTCTAGTTATCACAAAAGATACAAGTCACCTCCAACTTGAGATCAAACAGCTCTGCAAGTAACTTCCGAAGCCACACAGCTTCGCTACTGGCTGAACTTGCTGCTATATATTCTGCCTTGGCTGTACTGAGTGCCACACTAGTCTGCTTCCTATTGAGCCATGAAATCATATTTGACCCCAGACTGAAGCAACATCTTGATGAACTATTCAAATCTTTCAGGTACCTCATCTATTGTTATATTCTCTATGGTTTTTATTTATACTACATATTGAGTTTTCCATATATATCTGGTGCACTACTTGTTATGGGTTTCTCTTGTATCTGGTTGATTGGTAAACAACTACAAATAGAAGATGAAATGCTAATGAAGTAAAAAGTAACTAATTGAGTGTGATATTGATTCACCCCCCTCTCAATATTACTGTGTTCAACAAAATGTCGTCACAGTTTAGATACAGTTACATTTTAAATAGGTTCAACAGAATCACTGCTAATTAATCATATCAGGGCTTCATTAGTCTTAGATTCGTGAAATATATGACTAGAGCTTACTGCTGAGCTAACAAGTGTAAACACTTCAGGAGGGGACATGGCCATCATCCAAATTTAAGTGCATGTTTTCACTTTTAGGCACTTTTCTTTACAAAATGACTTTGCCTTTTGAAATTTGTACATACAATATTCTTGAATGGTCTTATGCTTAAAAATAGCTTACGACAGTTATCAATCTTATAATCACATCCCCTAGAGCAGCTAAAAAATGTGCAAAATGTATTTGGGAAATTTATTAAAATTGACTCTTTGATTCTGAAATCTTTTAGCTATTTGTGACATTTAAAATATTTAATGAATTAACATATAAGTTTTTTGACTTTGAGCATACAGAGATACTGTCAATCAGAAATGTGTTCGTTGGCAGACAATGAAGTAAACATTGGATTAAGGGATATAATAGTCGTTTTTACTTCTTTGCAGTGAAGCAGAAATTTACTTGTTTGGAGGGTGTATCAGTTCATGGAAGATTCCAAATGGAAAGGATCTTCTTTTTGTGCGACCTGATGCGGTTTTCAATGGCCAAAAACCAATCAGGTTACCACTTATTTTTCAGATAATCTCTTTAATGTTCCAATGCAAATCAATACCTAAAATATGAGAAAGTTTGAGAAATTCCTGTTTATTTTTCTGCTTTATATTCCTTGCAGAAAGTAGCAATGACTACAATATTAGCTCTAAAAATTCCAATGAGCTCACTCATTCGATGGAATCAATATTCAATTGAAACTATTTGCTCTATTGTTATGCAGATATAGGTAATGCAGTACCTACTTAGACCTGGATTTCTAGTTAGTTTGAAGATTCAAAATTCTTCACTAGTGTCCCCAATTTTTTAAAGTACCATAAGCTATTCTCAACGTTACATGATTTGTGGGTGTGTATTGAAATTGCCAGAAGGATTGAATGCGGGTGCTGCAGATATCCTGAATTTAGGATTCATGGTTGTGACAATAATAAATATGCATTTTTATAAAAATATATATTTCTAAGTAACATACATGCAAAATTAGGAAAGGAAAAAACTTTAAGGAACAGTTGAATAGCAATCTACATTCTAAACATCTGTATTAAATGATACTCCTTGACAAAAAATACATGATGCAGGAGCAAGAAGAAAATTCTTGGCGGCCATCAAACCACAATGATGAACAACCGTCTGGCATTATATCATCACTTACTCTTTGTTTGCATGGAGATCTTTACTTCAATTAGCATGGTAGCGTAAACCTAATTATGATGACTCCTATACCATGTTAGAATCATCTCCTATTAGTTAATAACAAGGCCTTTGTTCTTATCTTCCTTTTTAGATGGTATTGATATGTTATGATCATTTATTATTAAGTTACCTAATTCCCCTCTTTTATATATTTAATATTATTATTCTATTTTTCTGATTATCTAGATTTAATGGCTACCCACTATCTCTTGTTACCGCTCAAACTAACAGTCCTTTCAAAACAGACTAAGTATGCCTTGTGCTAGTGATGGTAAGCATACGAAGGGGCTAGATCCAATGCCACCACAAACTAACTCCTCAACTTCTTTGGGTAACTCCTAAACCTACGGGAGAGTTCCTAATCAATGAAGGACACTCGTAGACAACAACACACCTGCAAATGCCTTTCTACAAGCCTTATAGCTGAGATCAATGCCTTGTATGGAGTCAACAACAGATAATAAAGACACATAAATCATATAAAGGAGTTAATTCAATACCACGTCTTTCAATGCAATTACACAACTCCCAAGGTAGTGTTTCACATTTCCCAATTCAATACCCTAGAAAAATTGCACTCTGGTAGGGAGATGAACAAGTGGCCTATGGCGCACTTGATGGTACAGTCAAACTGCAAAAACCCAGATTCGGGCAAATTCATGTTTCCCAATGCACCAAGGAAAATGAGGACACCCTCAGAAATCTGTGGATAAATCCACTAGTGCGAATTTGGTAGATGGACCAGAATTACAAACTCACAACTATTTTTGGAGTTTGAATTTATTCAAATTTTTAGGGTTTTTTCAATATAGAAATGCATGTAAAACAACAGACAAGTAAATTGGTAAAGGAGAGATAGTTTTGTTGAAAAGATAGGGCATGTGATTCTTGTCTCAATCCCTAAAGCATTGAGAGATTGATACCAATGTCCCTCTCTAGAATTGACTTCCAATACTTGCAATTAGGGCATCCACTAGCAACCACAAGGATTAGGTAGATGTCCCTAATTAGGGCAAGTGAAGGAGTCCAAGGCCCAATCAACAGTGGAGAGCTCCTCTGATAGGATATTCTCCTCATACAAAGTTGGTAAACTGCTACCAAGAAACCCTAAAAATTTAGCATAATGCACATAAAAGCGTCATCAACTAGGGTTAGAAGTAAACTTTACAACATTCACCAAGAAATGAGTAGGGAAAAGACCTTAGGTCACTCTTGAGCTAGAGTTATTACAACCAATTGCAGCATCAACCAAAGCATGTGCAAAATTAAGCCCTAGAAACACCTTTATTCATCCTTCAAGCAAAGAAGATCATTCGAAAAGAGGTGCACATAGCATCAATGTTAAGTTTTCCTTTTCTTTTCAAATAGAACAAAGGATCACTGAAAGAATAACAAGCACAATAGAACAAAAAGAGAACACAAAGATTTATCTTGGGAAATCCTCGTGGAGAAGAAAACCCAACAAAACTTCCTCAATATAGACTTCACCCAAGTATAGTGTAAGCCCCAAAGAATAAGACTAGATTGCTTCCTCTCCTCTAGATGGACCGTTTCTTCACTCTCTAACGCAACTGCTTGAGTTTTGTGTGTGTCCAAATGACGGAGGCGCCTCCCCTATTTATACTGATAAGTGGAGAAGCCTAATAACCCAATAGGGCCGACTTCTCCCAATCGGGGCTGACTTGCCTTGGGAGACTCAAAATTACATTTTAATAATACTTTTGTGGGTACTACTGACCTGACTTTACAACGAAGGTTTTACCTCAAGACGTTATATGAGCAATTACATCAATGACATCCCTAATCGGAGGAACAACATTTCCGGAAGGGGTAGTAACAATAATAATACAAAATAGAATATCTTTCGTAGTTATATTTCTTTAACACTCCCTCTTAACAAGGAAGGTATTCTATAACACAACAATACATTTGTACAACTGATTGGTAAGTCTATACGTCATAGGAAGTTTTCACAACTATATCAACATTATCATTATCCATGGAATATAACCATCATAGAGCATCACATCTCGATCATCACGTCGTCAACACATTCGTATGAGCATCGTATCTCAACACATCATATCAAGCATCACATCTTGTCGCATCATCATAAGCATCACATCTCATCACATCTCATCGCATCATCACGAGCATCACATCTCATCGCATCGTCACGAGTATCACATCTCGTCGCATCGTCACGAGTATCACATCTCATCGCATTATCATGAGTATCACATCTCGTCGCATCGTCACAAGTATCACATTTCGTCGCCTCACATCTCATTGCAGGTATCCTCATATCTACAACTTGACAAAGGCTTAGTTAACACGAGACAAAGGCTTAGTTAACACATCTACAACTTGTTCCTCTGTACGAACATACTGGACCTTTATGGCTCTTCTCTGCACCATATCTCGGATGTAATGATACTTTATCTCTATGTGCTTTGACTTATCATGGAACATCGAGTTCTCTTTTAACTTGATACAACTCTGGTTGTCACAATAAATATCATTTGCATCCATTTCAGTATCAAACAATCCTGTCAATAATTTGCGAAGCCATATTGCTTCACTACAGGATGAACATGCTGCAATGTATTCAGCCTCTGCTGTACTTAGTGCAACACTGGTCTGCATTCTACTAAGCCATGAGATCACACCTGATCCCAAACTGAAACAACTTCCTGAAGTGCTCTTTCTGTCTTCAGCACTTCTTGCCCAATCTGAATAAGTGTAACCACATAATCTAAACTCACGATTAACTGTATATGTGAGGCCATAATCCAATGTACCCTTTAGGTACCTCATCACATGTTTTGTTGCAACTAGGTGAACATGTATGGGTTCCACCATATACTGACTTAATGTGTTCATGACAAAACATATATCTTGTCTTTGTATTTGTCAAATACATCAGCGAGTCGATAATCTGTCTATATAGTGTGACATCTACTCTTTCTGAAGAGTCATCATTCAGGAGCTTCAGGTTTGTCACCATCATAGTGTTCATTGCCTTACAATCCAACATCCCAAATCTCTTTAGGATCTCAATTGCATATTTTCCTTGGTTTAGGAAAATTTCATCTGGGAATTGCCATACTTCAAGACCTAGAAAGTAATGCATCATGCCAAGATCTTTCATTTCAAATTCTGTCACAAGATTCTTCTTACATTCATCGATGAGCTTCTCCTTACCTGTAAAAAATAGATCATCTACATACAATAGTAATATCATGATCTCGTCATCTTCAACCTCATAGTAAAGGTTGGAATCCGCTTTACTTTTGGTAATGCCTAGGCTCATCAGGAAGTCATCAATTCTTCTGTACCATGCATCTGGGTGCTTGTTTTAATCCATATAATGCTCTTTTTAGTCGGCACACATGTGTTTTCTTGTCACGTGTCTCAAAACCTGGAGGTTGTTCGATATACAATTCCTCTTCTATGACACCATTTAGAAAGACTGTCTTTACATCCATTTGATATAATTTCCATCTCATCTTGGAAGCCAAAGCAAGAATGGTTCTGATTGAGGTATATCTAGCTACTGGTGCAAAATTTTCTTCATAATCAATCCCTTCTTTTTGAGAGAATCCTCGTGCGACGATTCTTGCTTTGAACTTTTCAATACTACCATCAGCTGAATGTTGTCTTAAAAATCCATTTGGAGGAGACCACTAATTTATCCTTTGGTCTTGGCACCACTTCCCAAACATCATTCTTTAAAAAAGATTGATATTCTTCAATCAGGGCATCCATCCATTCCTTCTTCTTTGAGGCTTCTTCAAAACATGTAGGTTCTTCGTCAACAAGGTTACACATTAATGCTACGTAGTTGGAGTGGAGTCTTAGTCTCTTCCTTCCTTTTGGTGCATCTTTTAGCTTCTTGAACTATATCACGAGCCCAAGCTGGTCTTTTCCTTGTTGAGATTGTCTCATGAGGTGTCTTTATAGGTGAGGTTTTGCCATGTCCTGATCTTTTGGTATAGGATCTTCATCATCTATAACTGGTGGTTTACTGATCTCTACGATCCGGGGAGTTTCTTGTTCTTCTTCACCCACATGGGTCTTTCTGGATTTGCTGAAAGCTGCATCTTCATCAAATGTGACATCTCTGCTGACCTCAATTTTACGAAAGCTTGGAATATAGATTCTGTATGCTTTCGACTGATCACTATATTCGACAAATAATCCCTTCTTTCTTGAGGTGTCCAACTTTGATCTTTTCTCTTTGGGAACATGTAGGTAAACAGGACAACCAAATATCTTCAGGTGACTGACTTTAGGCTTCTCACTAGTAACCATTTCTCTTGGAGTTTTGTTTCCAAGCGCACTATGGGATAATGTGTTCTGAACATAGACTACGGTCTTTGCTGCTTCAACCCATAAATACATGGGTAGATCTTGATCATGAATCATGGTTGTGACTGCTTCCATGATAGATCTATTCTTCCTTTTTGCTATTCCATTTTGTTGAGGATTATAGGGTGTAGTAAGCTCCCTCTTAATCCCAACTTCTTTGCAGAAGTTCTTGAATTGATTTGAAGTGAATTCTCCTCCGTTATTTGATCTTAATATCTTAATCTTATTTTCAGAGAGATTCTCCACAAGAGCTTTGAACTCTTTGAAGTTTTCAAATACTTCATTTTTCCTTTTCAAGAAATATATCCAAGTATTACTTGGGTAATCATCAATAAAAGAGACATAATAGACATACCCGCTTAAGGAAGTAGTTGACATTGGTCCACACACATTTGAGTGGACAATCTCTAGGATCCCTTTGCTTTACTATTACTGCTTGGAAATGGATTCTTGGTGTTCTTCCCTTGAGCACATCCTTTGCATACCCCTTCATTGTTGATCTAGATTTTTGATAGACCTGTTACTACCTTGCTCACAATTGGTAATGCTTTGTAGTTTACATGAGCAAGTCTTCTATGCTAGAGTTCACACAGACTGATAGTACAAGCTGTGAAAGCTAAAGCTATATGCCTTTTTAGTTTGTAGAGCCCTCCTTCTTCAATACCTATTACAACTGCATCATCTATAGTTCTTCCTTTTGATTACATAAGAACTTCACCATCAACAAAGGAAACTCTGAAGCCTTTCTTCTCTAGAGTTGATATAGAAAGAAGATTCTTCTTTAGACTGGAACATATAAGACTTCTTTCATTTTCATGGACTTACCGGATTTCATCTTGTAGGAAGCTTCTCCCATTCCTTTGATAGGATTTTGATAGTTATCTCCAAGCTATACTTTGTGTGGATAATCTTTCTGAGTGAGGCATGAGAGAGAATCTCTATGACCTATCATATGCTTGGAAGCACCACTGTCTATGAGCCAAGTATCACTTCCATGAGAGATTGATCTTGTGAGGGCTGATATTAAGACATATTCTTCATTAGAGTCTTCATTCTCTCTGGTCCTCTCTTCATCTGATCCATTTTCTTTGGCTGCATGGGCATAGAACTTTTCGTTCTTCTTCTTGAACTTGTTTTTGTTAAGTGGACAATGTCTGGACTTGACTTATGTTTGGTTTTGATATAGACCATTGGAGCATTTCTTGCCCTTGATGCTTGCAGGATCATATGGATACAGTATCTCACTTTCAGTCTGGGTACTTTGACCCTGTCAACCCAGTTTGACCAAGTTAAGCACGGTTCCCAAGGCAGTGACTCAAAAAATAACATAGTCTATATTTGTTCCAGACATGCCTAGGACCAATACTGCGGTTTCAATTTTGAGAGTTTGGCCCCTGTTCTCCTGATAAGTGATTATTATCACTTTATTATTGGCCAAATGATCAAATTTTGTTACATATGGCAACATGTTTGGTCCTCCTACAGAAGTACAATGTTCCAGGGGGTAAGAGTAGTCATTTATACCATTATTCTATGTCTCCAGATCACTTAGAGCAGTCAATTTACCCCAGTTTTCATCCTGGACAGAGTTATGGTGATTTTATCAGTTTCCAGAGATTGTACTAGCAAAAATGAACTTGGAATTTCATTGAAAACATCGATTTTGCCTCCTTGATCAAATAATGGCTTGGAATTTTGGCAGATGATGTCTCGGCATCCCGGACAATCCTGTTATCACATATATAGTAGTCAGGCTACCATATTCTATTTTTCAGATTCCAATACACTTTTTCAGCCAGTTCCCATACATATGAGATGCTGAGATGAACATCTATGATGGATCATTGATTGATTGATGGACTATAGTACTCTCCCATGCCATGACTGAGTCTCAAGACACTTAGATTTGAAGACTGATGTAGCTATTTAGCCAGTTGCAGAGTAGTTAGTAGTGCCTAGAGTTGTATCCGTGTTTTCTCATTGGACAATGTTGGTTCAAATGAATTATTTACATGTTTATGACTCGACTTATATTATCTTGTGTTGTGGTTATCATTGCTCTTATACTCATTTTTGTGACATGTATTAGCATTTAGTGTCATGATCTGGCGGTCATATAAACATGTGGACTTGGATGTATTGATATTACGTATTCATGTCCCTACTCAGACCTGGAAGTTCTTGATCTATACTCATTGGTTTTACCCTCCTTAGGGAGAATAGAGGTAGTTATTCCCACCATACTTTGGCTTGCTAATGTTGGTTTCATTATTCACTGTCTCCACCCATCCATTACCTTCCGGTTATATTTCCGACCCGACCTACTACTTGACTTGTGGCATGGAGGACCTTTCTCCACTAGATCCTCTTTGTTGGACAAGCTTCCTTGTTTATTTGTGTCTCGGCTTTGAGTTGCCTAAGTTGTGTTGGCTAAACCTGAAACAAGTAGCGCTGCCATCAATACAATGTATTTGGAAATGAAATGAATATCTTATGAAAAAAGCCCATTCATGAAAAGTAGTGTTTTTAAACATACATGAATGCAAGGCAAGCCTGATAAAATTGGTTTTTGAAGTATAATGAAATGAATATCTTAAAACATTCATGAAAAGTAGTGTTTTTAAACATACATGAATGCATGAAGCCTAAAATAATAAAAATCCGTGTAATAAAAGCATGGACCAAGGCTATGGAAAATCAAAAGCCCAAAAAAGCAATTGTTTCTAAAGTTATATCTAAGGATTGCTGGCCTCATTTGTATTGATTTGGATTGTGAGCATTTGTCAAGGTGAATAAGCACCTCTGAAAGCAGCTTATCCGTTTGTGAGACACTGCCATCCCCTATGTTATTGCTTGTCCTGCATATGCTAGAGTGAGTATTCCCTTTCCATATCCGAAGTGTCACAGTGTCAAGTTGGTAGTCACCTTTTAGCCTAGCCTTCTAAATTTTAGCCTTTACCTTTCACTAGCAAATCGATTACAACTATGAAGTGAGTATGGTCTTGAAAGTTTGGACTGAGTTATAGTTAATAAAGGCAAACCCTATATATTTGGTTGATAGATCGCTAGTGAAATGATTGCTACTTATTATGATTATTACTTGAATGATTTGTAGAGCATGTTTTAACCTTTGAACACTTGCAACGGATGGATGTCAGCCTGAGTTATAATATATGGTAATTTACAGATTATCATTTTGTCTATCTGGGTTATTGGATATTGTAGATGATCATGCAGAGACATATATGGTATATGAGTATGCACCTTAGATGGATTTGGAATCCCCGAGTCCAATGAAGCAACTTGCTTTCAGTTACGAGCAGTTACAGGGATGATTTGGCTCAGTGTACCTTTCTGGTGTAGTTTTGACATACTGGATGGCCTGTCTGAGCAGGGAGATGATCTTCTTGGATCTCCTAGGGCGCTGTATGAGGAGGGGGTGGTCCAACCACTTGTTTAACCATATTACCCCCCTCTCAAAGAGCCTGGTGGGATCAGTTGGATAACGCAAGCACCCTAGGAGGCATTTTTGGGCATATCACGTTTCCCGAGGTAGATAAAAAATAATTAAAATGGCTATTGAAGAATTCAATTTGGGTTACTGAGGCAAGGAAATGGCATGGGATGAGTTCTGATGATGAGTGTTGTTACCACCTAAGTTGTACGTAGTGGTTTTTTATCAAGTGAGCCTGGTGAACCGGACAGGGTTAACTTGTTCGGACTTCAGAAAACCCGTGGAAGTACTTTTGGGAAGTGCTTGTTGTACTATATCACATGTTCATACTCCATGGGGGAGTTGTAATAAATGTTCTAGCATGATAGTGTCTGTAAAAGACTCGGTCTCTTAGACTTTATTTGTCAATCCGATCAGCCCAGGGTGTTTTTTCCCTTGGTTATTATTGGTTGTTGAATAAACGACTGATAATTTCTGAGTTTTTCACTCCATACCTCCAAAGTTGGGGTGGTCGGCTTGGCATTTAGGCCTATTGAGGTTATTAGAGTCTATGTGTCAATGTATAAGCATGCTAGACATCATGATCGAGTCATATGAACATGTCTAAGTCCCCCTAGGTGTTTTTCAATTTTTCAATTTTTTAGTTTTTTCAGTGTTTTTTATTACAAATTTAATTTTTCCGAAACTTTATTTTTTAATAGTTTAATTGGAAAAATTGATTTTGTAATAAAAGTGGGCCAAATAATCAGTTTCAGTCATGTAGGTGCTCATTTTCAAGCTAAGAGCACCATGTAAACCCATGGACCCACTATTTCCTAGTTTTGAGTGATTTTCCATCACTCAGGTCAGAAAGCCCCAAAAATCAATTATTGATGATTTTAATTAATAAATTGATGAATAATGGAGCAAATCCAAAATCATAGATCAATGGATTCTCAGTCGATTTGATTGAAATCAGTTAGATCTGAAGCAGATTCACTGGATCTGACAAATCCTTGACTGAAGGAGGTGATCAAATCAGATCCAGAGTTGATCTTCAGCATCCTTTATGGGGAATTTCGCCCTCCCTCTCTCCTCCACACGTTTTTGGCTCATTTGGATGAGTTTTGGTGGATGCTTCAGTTAATAGGTTGAGGTGTCAGTCAGATCAGCCCCCCGATTGACAGTTGCACTCAGTGAGACTTAGATCTGGCTCAGCTAGACACAGATCAAGCATTGATTGACTCTCCTTCAGCTGATTTGATGTGTCTCCTTGGGATTTGCGCCCCCCCTGGGCTGGATCTCCTAGTTTTTGTATTTATCCAGGCACAACAGCCTCTTCCAAGCTAGTTAGAGCTGGATTGAAGGGCTTGCCATTGTAACTGTGTATTGATCATCATTTGTTGAAATAAAGAGAAGCTTTGGAGGCTCAATTGTGGAGTACCTCTCATGTGTGGATTATCATTGTCATGCTGCATTCAAGGTGAAACTGCTATTTTTTCTATTTCTTGCACTTAACTGTTGTCTGCCTGAATGGTTATTGAAATCATAGGGATAGATCATTGTAAGTAAGCTTACTTCTATTTTGCTACATATGTGTGAATGAACTAATACCTGGATGCTAAATAAGATTATTTGCATGCTGTATCATCTACTTCTCATATGTATCTTCAGATTTAATGGTTCTGTTTGCAGGATTTGTTGTGTAGCTTACAGGTTTGCCGTGACTGGAAGATCTATGGTTCAGGTTTGACTCCATTGATTTCCAACAGAGATTGCTAAAATCATGCCCCTCGGTGCTTCACTACCAAGTTTCCTGTGCAGATCTGCTTCAACAACAAGCACCTCTCTTCCCCTTTTTTTCCTTTAAAAAATCTTAATTTTCCTTCAAACTGGTTACTATTAAGGTTTCTTATTACTCAGATCTGTCTCATTAAGAAAATTACACATAGATCTAGTTAGTAAGATCCCTTCCTAAGTCTAGATCTTAGTTTTGTTTTGCATATAAAGTTACATTTCAAGAGATCTAGCTAAAATTACAATATTTTCGCAAGCATTTTAATGAAAATTCATAGCTTGCTGTTAAGGTAGTTTCCTTTGCTGTACGTTAAAAGTTCATATTCTGTAATTAAAGTGCACATCATATTGGCTGCCCAAAAGGCAAGCCAAGATCCCAAGGAAAGCCTGCTTTCCTTGGTTTCTGTTTTCCCCTTTTAACTAGTTTTCAGCTTACCTTTTTGGTTAAAAGTGAGCTGACCCAAAGGTGCTTTCAGAGTGCTTTTGGGAATATTTCAGTCTGATATGCTTGCTGGTTTTTAGCAGGTTTGACAGAAAAGAAAGGAAGCTGCTGTTCGGAAGTGGCCTCGGGAGCGTTCAAATCCCCCCAGGGGTCTCCCATTTGACCAAAACCTTTAATTTTCACACTTTGTAAGCTCTTGATTTCACTTCGTATAAGGATCAAGATGAATTATATCAGTTCTCTGATATTGTAACCGCTGTTAATAAAAATATTTTTTGAATAGGCTCTTTCGAGCCCATTCCCCACCCCCCCTGGGGGGATTTGCGTCGGTGTCCTTTTTGTTGCTTTTTGCTCATTTATTTTCAAACTAGCATTGATCTAATCTGCGGGGTAGTATACTTTATTTCATTATCAATTTCATATTCCATATTTTATATTTCAAAGTAATCGTAATACTTACCCCACGACTTCCCGATTGACCCGAAAGGGGAAAGAGATTCGTGGTAGGACTAATTAGGAAACTAGAATTGTATATCTGTTTTCTTTTCCATCATTTGTTTTTCAGCTATTATAAAAGTAACCCCTCCTCGATTCCCTGATTGAGATCCACTTGGATCGAAAGAGGTTCCTGGAGGGTTTTCTTTTAAACAAGAACACCCATTGTAAAATTTACTAAAATTGACAGGACTCCGGTGTGTATGCTCTACACTTGGTTGCGGTTTGTCCGATCAGTCGAGCTGTATCAAAAGCACTTGAGTGACTAGTATAATTAGGATTCACTCTCCCAAATTAACAAACCAACAGGTGAAAACCCAACACCTAGATCAAACCATCACGGTGGCAAAATACCCAAAGGAAGCGGGAACTTCTGAAAAGTGACCTTGGGGCGCCGATCTCTGTCACACCCTAACGGGTGCGTTATGAACAATAGCCCCAAAGACTCCATTCAGCCCACATATTCCTTGCGGGTAGCCGTGAAGGTTTAGTTTTGGACATACTCCAAGCACTCTCGGGTATATCCAGAGTCCCCCCTTCGCCTAATTGTAATCAACTCACACCTCAAATTTAACTTAAAACGTACCAAGAGGCAATCGCAAAACATCCACTCCAAGCACATGCAAGTACATTGATCTTATTTTCTGACTCCATTCTAAGGCACTGGTTATTTTCTTGCTTTATATGTATATTGTGTCTCAGCATTGTGCTTTCGTGTGTTCATTTTTGTATCTTGCCATCTTTGATTATCTATAGTTAAATCTCAAACTCCTAAGTAACTCATTCAGTTTAACATCACCACACTAAGTAATTATCCTTAGTAACTTAATAGGGTCTACCCCCCTTGGCTTTGTTAGGGGTTGAGCCGAAACGGAGGAGTCAAGAACAAGGTGACAGCCTTGACTCGAGACTTGTCCCCAAGGACACACCGAGTGGCTTGAAGATTTCTGCCACGTGACCCAGGTGTGTGAAAGGCGGCAACAAGTGTGATGTCTTCCACTCCTTCTCTAGCAGTTGCAGCACTTGGATGGGCCCACATTTATTTTTCGGGCATATTTTATTATTTTCTGGAGCTTTTGGAGGCTCACGATTTTCTTAGAGGCACTATTTTGCAGTTAATTTTTTTTATCATTTTATTGTGCCATGGGGACACCCTAGGGGAGTTAGTTAACACTCCCTAGACCCACCATGAGCTTCATTTATTTTTATTTAGTGGGATCCCCTCTCCTAGGGTGATTTGGTCCATTTTTATATTATATTATTGTATTCATCCATGTACTTTATGTTGAGCTCATCTCAACCATTGATTAGAACATTTGGATCTTTTAATCTTAGTCACCCATTTGAAAAGTGGTTATGATTTTGGTTCTTTCATTTCTTTATTAAGGAGACAGCTTCTCATTTGTAAGGGGTCTTTGGCTCTTGGATCTAGATAATAGAAAACTATTCTTGTGAAATTTTTTTGGATCTCCTTTGCATCTGGTGTTCTTAGATGGTGATTGGAAAATCTATTGCCTCCTAGCATTTGGGTTTTTTTCGTTGTGTTTGTTCTGTTCTCATGATGCATCAAATCTGATATGGTTGACGTTTGTTGTGCAGGAGAGAGGGCGTAGTGGCTTCTTTGGCCAAAACGTTGGACATTGAAACTCCATCAAATCTTCTCAAATTGATCAAGACAACATAGATCATCACTATCAAGGCATCTACAAGGTTTTCCAAGTAAGATCTACAGGTTAGTGTTTCTTGTCTAGATCTCAATCCATTGGTATCTTCATTTTCTTCTTGAAACCTTAAATATTAAAAAAACAAAAAGTATTATAGATCAAACCGCTTGATCTCGGGGCAAATCATTTTTGGGTTTTGTAGATCGGGTCAAACCCTAAGTGGGTCTTCCTCAGCATTGAGCTAAAAGTGACTCCATTGGCCCAAATCCCAAGGCACTTTTATCTTCAAACCCTAGCACTACCCTTCATTTTTCTGCTTTCTCTTGTCTTTTGACCTTTTCCTTGTGGTTCAGGTGCTTTGACATTGTCATACCTTCTTTCGAGTCTATCCCTCGGTACTAGATAACCCCAATCCTATTTTTACTTCCTTGCATTGGTTATGTTTCCCAAGGCAGTGGACATCTTCATCTTTTGCTAGTACCTTAATCCCGGATCTAGTATTGGGCTTATAGGTCACTTGTGTCTTGAACATGGATCAAATCTCACATCTCATTAACCCTGATCCAAGCCCTAGTTCACCTAGTTACGTCATCCATAGATCTAGGGTTTCTTCCACCTTACACCTTACGTATTTAAAGTCCATTTGATATGATCTGGTGTTTAGGGCTGATCTCTCCTGTCGAAAGTAGATCTGGGTCTCCCCCATTGTTGTCTTGGGCTAAGACAACATCAAGTGAAGATTGCCTTGATTTGAGTGACAACCATCCGTTTGGGAGTCGAGGCGATCTTGGTTCCACCTCTTTAGTTGCTTGTCCCTCTACCGTCCATCCTGGATCCACCTCATAGAGGCAACTACAAGTTCGGTGATAATAAGTCCTTTAACAGTTTTCAGTCAGTCGCTGTCCGAATTATTTTGTTTTGGCTCAGCTAGCGAGGAAAGCCCCCTCTACTTGGCCAATGATGTATTTTATTGTTATATCATATGATTTGAAGTTGTAAAGGGGCCTAGGGTGAATTAAGCCCCTATTGACCCCCTCCTATGTATTGTCATGTCACATCTTATGTTATAATGTGACTTTCACTCTAGAGAGGCATCCTTGAGCAAAGTGTGCCCCCTCTTTTGACTTGGTCACTTGATCAATGTATTGATTTTTGTATTATTGATCTCCACCGTCGAAGATGTCTTAATCTCGACCGTCGGATGATAGTTAGTTGGAATGTGGACACACTCTCAAACTATTTAAGAGAGGTGACCCTCCCCATTGTATTTTCATGAACTCTGGTACCGAAATTGGAATAAAGCGATTTGTCTGGGATTACACTCTGAGTTCTGTTGATGAGTTGATGATTTGATGATTGACACTGTTGTTCTTCTGTACTGAGCTTGTTTCAGGATAGATCTTGCATTTTCCTTTAACCATTCATTTGCAGATTGAATAGGCGCGCTAGGGAGGACACCGTTGTGGGGAAACTTGCCATGCCTCTGTTCTCGGGTGTCTGGTGCAGGGAGCAACTCTTTCTTTATGATTTTTTATTGCTCGTCCTTTCTTTATTTTGCAGATCTCGTTCTTTTTCCTTGCCATTTGATTTTCTCTAGTTTGGCAGGTTGAAGGAGGCGCTAGGGTCACTGGCTGATGTTCAAATCCATCAAGATTGCTCACAGGAATACTCATTTGATCAAGAAAGCAACATTCTTCTTCATCTCAAAAATCATCTACTAGATCTAGGTATGTCTCACAGGTAAATTCCTTTCCGTTTAATTTCTGCATGCATTGCCCATCATTGCTTTTATTGAAAAGCCCCCTTTAGAATTAAGAAAAACCCACTGGATCAATTTGCACTGGGAATCTGCAAATTTGGCGATGTGGGTTTTGTCGGCGATTCTTCAAAGCCTCTTCCCCTTCCTAGGCATTTGCATCAGACTCCATCACCCATCTCCAGGCACTAGTCACCTAGAAAGACAAGCACACCCTCTTAGTTTGGCATCCAGTTTCCTTGTGTTTTTGCTCCGATTTCACTTGGATCTTTTCATTGTTGAATCTTTTATCCAAGTTAGTGTGCAAGAAGCCGTAATCTTCAATATCGACTACGTCTTAAGGATTTCTCAATTATCTGCTTAAATCCCCCAGGGTTCGGGTTTGATCATTGGAAGCAACACACTAAAATTCTAGATTTGAATTAATTCTTCACAAGCCACTTGATATTTTCACTTGAGTAACATTACCAGTCTAAATTAACCACCCCACTCAAGTACCCTTAATTCGTGGCTCATCTTCTGAATCTAGGGTTCAGGCATTCACCTTACGTATTCTCTGCCAGGAGTTTGATCACGTGATTTGTCTTAGATCTTTCGTTTCAGAAGTGATCTGGGTCTCCCCCTTTGTCACTTGGGATTCTCTAGTGGCATAAAGCGAAGGAAGTCTTAATCGGCGTGACAACCATCCATCTTTTGGGGGTTAGGATCTCCGTAGGTCATGACTTTAGTCCCTCGTCCCCTCTGCCATCCTCTATTGGATCTCTATATCGAGGCAACTACAAAATTCGTGATAACAAAAGGAAATCCACAAGGAGTCTCAACCTCCCAAGAAGTTCCAAAGGACAAGAGGAAACAATTAGAGGAAAAACCAAGGTTGTTGGGATCGGGGAGCGGGAGCAAAAAGTGAAATTTTCAAAAAATTCCTATTTGGGAGCGTTTTTTATATAATATCTATTTTATATATTTTGATGCATATATATTAAAAAACATGTATTATACGAAATTAGCTTTAGAAAACATAGATATAACCATTAATACACATGTCACATATAACATCAATCATCTAGGAGCTATGACTTGTAGCATTGTCATCAAATGATCAATCATCAACAACATCAATCTTCAAATTTCAACATATAATATTTTCCATCAACAAACTCTAACAGTCTAGACTCTAACAGATAACATCAACCTTGAAATGAAACAAAGCATCATAATATCATATTCAATACCAAAGAGTTGTAAGATAATAAGATGATAAGAATCAAGACGCTGTTAACAATTTAAAGTTCAAACTTCAAACTTCAAAGTAGGCCATAATGTTTACAAAATAGGCCATAATAAACATGAAATACAAAGTATTATGATGCTATCTACTAAGCTTTCCTCTTGCCACGAGAAACTTCCAATTTGTTTTCTCATTTTCTAGGTGGAATAGGAGCTGGTGGAAGTGATCGTGGAACACGAGAAGAAGATGAATGGCCACCACGGATTGTTGGACGTTGTGAAGCTAAAGGCAAAACTCCTGCATCTGTAACCTGCTGGTGGTTGGGGGTGACATCTTTGATGTATGAATCGGATAAGGATCACCCTCATGATCACCCGATAGTTCATCCTCCAAGCGCTCTAATGCAATGGCTCCATCCTCCACATTAGCCTCCTCTGGATTGTTGTCCCAAGTCAAAAAAGTTCTATCATTCTTGGCCGCTTCACAATAATGGGACAACAACCTCAAGTTGTAGTGCACATAAACCAAACTTTCGGCCTGTTTTGTATTCAAACTATTTCTCTTGACGTTGTGGATGAAGCTGTAGGTGCTCCAACACTTCTCTACAGAAGAACTATTGACAACCTGTGAAAGCACCTTCACCGCCAATTTATGCAAATATGTGGCACCACTACCATACATGTTCCACCAACAGATAGGATCCAACCTCCCTCGATCTTTGGTTGCATGCAAGGTACCAAAGACTCCATGTTCACTGATGTATTGGTTCAATTCACTCCATACTTGAGCACACTCCTCATCAGGGACCAACTTGTCTAATGCAAGCATATACCCATTTTGCACCTCTGGATTTGTGTGTGGTCTTTTCCTAACTCCACCACCAGGTGCAGGTTGGGCCAACCAAGATGGAGAATAATATTTTGGGGTAAGGACATATGCAAGGGCATGGAGTGGAACATTCAAATTTTCCCACCTTTTGACCACATGCTTATGAATATGGTCATACAAGATTGCATCTCTTTGCTCAACAATGTCTTTGATATGACCAAGCATGCTATCCATTTGCTCATACACCTCCCCAATCACCGCCTGATCTGTATCTGCAAAACGAATCATATTATAAACGGGCTTGGTGAACTGTAGAACATATTTAACCTGTGTCCAAAAATGACCATCAAGAACGGTGTCCTCCACATCCTGAAAGCCATGTCTATCAGATGCTCTTGCAACTCCGTCTTTCAATCCCTGCCATGAATCACTTGAGACCATACTAGCCAATGCCTCTTTTACCTTCAAAAGCGTCTTGAAGGTGAGATAGTAGCTACCAAATCTAGTCTTCGCAATCTTCGATAGCTCCAACCTAGAGTGATTGCGAAAAATGTGGTGTGCCATGCTATGATTGGTGATAAATTTTATCATTTTCTTACCTCTCTTGTATAAGGCACCAATCCATCAGTAACTAGGTTCCTTCATCTTAACAATATCATGCATCAAAAGGTTCAATGTGTGAACCAAACACCCTGACCAAAATATGTTGGGATACTTATCCTCAATGATTGCTCTTGCTGCCTTGTAATTTGCAGCATTATCTGTGATGACTTGAATGACATTGTATGGCCCAATCGTTTGAATGGTGTCAAGTAAAGGTTGTGCAATATTGATACCAATCTTGTAGCGATCTGAGTAGTCATGAGCTGAAAGGAAGACCGCACCACTAACAGACACGCCAAGAATATTTATTAATGGCTTGCCTTTAACAATTGTCCACCCATCCGATACAATGGATATCCGATATAACGACCAACCATTTGTAAACTTTCCAACAGCACTATTGATTTTGGCTCTTTCCCTGTCAAGTCCCACGGTTCTAGCTTTGTCATACCTAGGGCTCCTATATCCTTTAGGGGCACCATTGATGGCTTGTACCATTTCATGGCAATAGGGTGAGTGAAGAACATTGAATGGCACACCACATGCATAGAGAAACCTATAAACTTTTGCATCCACATCATCTCTGCAACCAAGGTCAAGGAAATCTAATAATGTTTTTCGCATAGGGGAGAATCCACTATCATGGGTGGATGATGATCCAGATCCACCACTAAACATTCTTTGTGGGGATTCAGATTCGACCCTTAATCTCTTGGAATTGTTTTGAGCGGCTTGTTCTTCCATCTTGTATTTGTTTCTTTCTTTACCTGGCACTTTGTCACATGTTTTGACTCCAGTAGCCTTACCTTGATCATATGGCATAATCCCACACAAATGCTTTCTCACACGGGTATATGAACCCGTGTAAGTTTTATTACAATGGAGGCATGTAAACTTTGTGGTTCCATCCCCTCTCCCTCCCCCAAGCCTTGTCACATACTTCCACAAAGGTGTTGTGTCTTTTTTTGGTCTCTCATCACTCTCAATCTCCTCCTCCTATCCCTCTTCCTCCTCCTCTCCATGGTATGTGCAGCTCCCTATCTCTTCATCCTCATCATTGCCACCACCAAATCTACTTTCCACCACCACCATCATGAGAAGAATAAGAACCAACCACAAAAACCACATACCCATCATGCTTGTTGATTCAATATGAGAATCACTTCTTGCCTACAATAAAATGATGGAGAAAAAGTAATTGGAAAGGGTAGGAAAAAAACACATACAAGATTTAAAATTTTAACATAGTGAAATATTTTTTTCAAAAACAAACAAAGATTGGGTTTTTAGAGCCTACCTCTTTAGCTCTTCAAGGATGGTTGAATGTCTCTATGGAAGCCTTGAATCTTCCTTCCAAGCTCTCACAAATAGAAGCTTTCAATCTCCTCTCCAACAACTAGGAAAGCCACTCAAAGCCCTAGCAAGAAAAATGAAAACAAACAAATGAGCAATAAAATGAGTCCAAATAGAGGCCAATAGTGTTTATAAACACTAATTAAACCCTAGACAACCATCAATAAACAATTTTTTCTTCCAAAAAAAAAATGAGAATTTTTTTTCCTTCACGCGGAATCGGTCACGTAGTGATTTCGGGAGCGTTTTTTTGGCTGAGGAATCAAATCCGAGAGCGTGGATTCCGAATCGATTCCCTCAACAATTCCGAAATTTCAGGGAGCGTTTTTTTTGGTAGGAATCGCTCAACAATTGAAGAAGAATTTACTTTCTATCTCAGCAATAGATAAGAAAGGATATAGGGCTGCATTCATAGATGGACAAGTACTTATGTGGCCCAAATGAAAATCAATTGAAGATGCAGTTGTCATTGGTGAAGAAGGAGGCTTATATAAATTCAAGGGATATTCAGAAACAACGCTTCTCATGAGACCACTAGACCACTAGCCCAAGTGAATTATGGCATAGGAGGCTTGCTCACATCAACTACAAAACACTACACCATGTGAGCAAAGTAGTGACAGGTTTACCAGATTTGAAGATCGATCATGAAGGCACTTGCAAAGGATGTGCAAAAGGAAAATTAAGAATCCATTTCTAAAGAGTGAAACAAAGACTAAAGGTACGTTGGAATTAATTCTTTCAAATGTATGTGGTCCAATGTCCACCACATCTTTGAGTGGTTATGAATATTATGCTACATTTATTGATGACTATTCAAAAAAAGACATGGATATATTTCTTGAAAACAAAGGATGAAGTATTTGGAAAATTCAAGGAAGTCAAAGCCTTGATAGAGAATCGTTCAGAAAGAAGAATCAAGACACTTCGAACATATTATGGTGGAGAATATACTTCAAAAGAGTTTGAAGCCTTTTGTAAAGAAGCTGGAATCGAGAGGGAACTAACCACTCCCTACAATCCTCAACAAAATGGTGTTGCGGAAAGAAAGAATAGGACCATTATGGAAGCAATGAAGACAATGATACATGATCAAGATCTTCCAATGCATCTATGGGCTGAAGCAGAAAGAACGACAGTTTATGTACATAATAGATTATCCCATAGTGCCCTTGGATTCAAGACTCCAGAAGAAATGTTCACAAGAAAGAAGTTTGAAGTGAGCCAGCTCAAGATATTTGGTTGCCCAGTGTATGTTCACATACCACAAGAAAAGAGAACTAAGTTGGACCCTTCTGGAAAGAAGGGAATATTTGTTGGATATTGTGAAGTCTCTAAAGCCTTCTAAATATACATTCCAGGATTCCATCACATGAAGATTAGTAGAGATGTCACATTTGACGAAGAAGCAACTCTCAAGAGATCTAGAAAATGCCAGCATGAAGAAGTATATGAAGAAGATGCACCTCCCAGAAATATAGAAGCTGCACCCTCCCCTGAAGAAGAAACATCAGAGGACCGTGATATGCTAGAACCTCAAGAACTTCCTACTATGAATATATCACAAAAGAGAAAGCCTGCTTGGGTAAGAGAAATTATACAAGAAGAAGAGAAGTATGGAGCTCCAGAAGGCTCCACAAGAGTAAGCAAGAAGTCAAAGCCATTTTCCAGTTATGTGGCTTTAATCTGTGATCTTGTAGATCAAGAACCTACCAGTTATGAAGAAGCTATACAGAAGAAAGTATGGGTAGAAGCAATGACGAAAGAATACCAATCTATAATGAAGAATGATGTTTGGGATATAGTTCCTAAACCAGAAGGAAAAAGTGTGGTATCTTCCAAGTGGATCTACAGGATAAAGCATGCAGCTAACAAAAGTATTGAGAAATACAAAGCAAGGTTTGTGGCCAGAGGATTCTCTCAAAAAGAGAGAATTGATTATGAAGAGACATTTGCACCAGTAGCAAGATAAAGTTCCATTAGAACCATCATGGCACTTGAATCCATGATGAAGTGGAGTTTACACCAGATGGATGTGAAGACAACCTTCCTGAATGGTGTTATTGAGGAAGAAGTGTACTTAGAACAACCACAAGGATTTGAAGTTGAAGACAGACAAACTCATGCATGTAAGTTGAAGAAAGCTCTGTATGGATTGAAGCAATCTCCTAGAGCTTGGTATGGAAGGATAGATAGCTTTTTGACAAGCTTGGCCTTTACCAAAAGTAAAGCTGACCCTAACCTTTACATTAAGGTTATGGATGATGAACCTGCCATATTATTGCTATATGTGGATGATTTATTTTTGATAGGAAATGAGAAACAGATTGTAGAGTGCAAGAAGAAGCTCACCGAAGAATTTGAGATGAAAGACCTTGGATTGATGCACTATATTCTAGGTCTAGAAGTATGGCAGAGCCTAGAAGGAATATTTCTCAACCAAGGAAAGTACGCTGTGGAAATCTTAAAAGATTTGATATGTTGGAATGTAAAGCCATGGCCACACCCATGGATACCAACCTGAAGTTGTTAGATGATGAATCATCAGAGTTAGTGGATATGACTCAGCATAGACAAATTATTGGGTTGTTGATGTATTTGACAAATACAAGGCTAGATATATGCTTTGTTGTGAACACCTTGTGTCAGTATCTAGTTAAACCTAAACGTGTTCACCTAGTAGCTGCAAAGCATGTGATGAGGTACCTGGAAGGTACGATAGACTTTGGTCTATACTATGTTGGAGATCATGACTACAGATTGTATGGTTATACAAATGCAGATTGGGTTGGAAGAGTCTTAGACAGGAAGAGCACCTCAGGTGGATGTTATTGTCTAGGATTTGCCATGATCTCATGGTTTAGCAGGAGGCAGTCTGGTGTTTCTCTCAGCACAACTGAAGCAGAGTGTATAGCAGCTTGTTTTGCTAGTTGTGAAGCCATATGGCTTCGAAAGTTGATGTCAGGTTATTTGACCTGGAGTTGGATACCACGGTGATTCTATGTGACAACCAGATTTGCATAAAGATGACGGAGAACTCAGTGTTCCATGATAAGTCAAAGCACATAGAAATCCAGTATTTCTACATACGGGATATGGTACAGAACGGAGCTCTAAAGCTCTAGTATGTGAGTACTGATGAGCAAGTTGCTGATGTGTTGATTAAGCCTTTGTCTCGAGTAAAGTTTGAATACTTCCGTGACAAGCTTGGTGTGGTTCGAAAGGACCTTCCTCGAAAGGGGGAGCAACGATGATGATGTTGCAGACCTTCCTCGAAAGGGGGAGAGTGATGATGATGTTGCAGTGGGATTGTATCATCCATGGACATTAGTCCTAGAATGATTTCCAGACTTTTTGTCTTCGAGATGTTGCAGTGGGATTGTATCATCCATGGACATTAGTCCTAGAATGATTTCCAGACTTTTTGTCTTCGAGATATGGTTGATGATGTTGTAGTAGGATTGTATTATCCTTGGACATTAGTCCTAAAGTGATCCATAGACTTGTGTCTCTGTGTTGTGGTGGGATTGTATCATCCCTAGACATTAGTCCTAAAGTGATTCGTAGACTTTTGTCTCTGTGTTGTGGTAGGATTGTATCATCCCTGGACATTAGTCCTAAAGTGATCCGCAAACGTTTGTCTTTGTGTTGTGGTGGGATTGAATCATCCCTGGACATTAGTCCTAAAGTGATCCATAGACTCTTGTCTCCGTGATGTGGATAGGATTGCATCATTCTTGGACTTATGTTCTAAAGTGATAGGGGTTGATCATCCCGTAATTGGATCATGTGTGTTGTGCAGGTTATGTTGCTGCAGATGATGTTGTTGTTGATCGAGAGATCAAGTATTGCTGCAGATGATGTTGTTGCTGATCGGAAGGTCAAGTGTTGTTGTAGATGATTAAGTGATTGAGTGCTGCAAAAGATGAAGAATCAATGCTGTAGAAGATGATGCTCCAGTACTGAAGATGTTGAAGATGTTCCAGTAACTGTTCCAGTTGTTGATGATTGTTGAAGAAAACTTTCGATGACATATAGATGTATCACCTTGATGTTGTTAAAGATGCTCTCTCTCCTTGCTCCTACAGTTGATGTTGTCGTCAGTAGAATACCCTTCTCGTTAAGGGGGGGCGTTGAAATATTGTAACTTCAAAGATTTTATTGTTGTAATCTATCGAAGATGTTTTATTCCTTCGTAGGGATGTTATTATTGTATTTGATCATCATAGAGTCATGAGGTAAAACCTCCGTTGTAAGTCAGGTCAATAGAACCCTCCAGAATATAATATTATATTGTTTTGTGTCCTCCTAGGTAAGTCGGCCTAGTAAGTTTGTTGGGGCCAACCTAGTTAGGAAAAAAGTCAAGTGGAAGATGTTACCAACTATTTTGTACCATAGTTGAACCTCCTGTTGAGCCGCCATTTGATGAACATGGTCAATGTTCATATTCAGTGCAGCAGAAGTTTAAAATGTTTTTCCTAGCCAATTTCGGCTAGTCATTTTTATTTTTATGTTGAAATGACCATGCCCCATGGGGTTTTTGTAATAAAGTGTGCTAGTAGGGGTTTTGAGTGGCTCGGTCCCCTAAGACGTAATTTTCAACTAAGGTATTCCAGGGAGTTTTTTCCCTTGTCAAGTATGCTTTTCCTATAGCCGAGTATAATCGACGACGTTTTCTCCTGCTTCCTCCAAAGCTGGAATGCCCGATTTTGAATTTTGGGCCTTGGGGGGTTATTAGAGTCCAACTAGTAAATATGAACCTATTAGACACTATTTGTATGTTTTATGGCCATTTCCTAGGCCTCAGGATACATTAAAACAATGTCCGAATTTTTTTTCCATACGCATAGTGATTTTTTATTTTTTATTTTTTGACTATAGAGAATTAATTAAAATTTTCAATTAACTAAACCATTTTGACCATGGTTTAATTGGAAAATTTCATTTTTTAATAATTAAGTGGTCCGAGGGGTGTTTTTGGCAAATAAACACTTATTTTCTAAGCCAAAGCACTCATTTAACCCCTAGACACACTTATCCTAAGTTTTAGACTATTATTTGGCCTTGAAATTAATATTTTCTCAAAAAACCCAAAAAATGAGAAATATTACTTAAAATGATAAAAAATAATAAATTGGAGAAAATCAAAATATCTCCAAAAAGGGCCAAATTGAATAAAATAAAAGCCTAATTAGCTCGACAAAAAGCATCTGGGATGATTCCAATCAAGTCTGGACTGATTTGAGTCAGTATCGGAGTGATACAATGAACTTCACCTTGGGATTTGTGCCCCTCTCCATGCATGGACGTTTTTCTTTTTTGGCACGTTTTTATTGGATTGGTGATAAAACCGAGGAGGGATGAGGCCACCTCACCCCCCCTCATTACTCTAGCATTCAGTTACAACTTAATTGCAGCTCAGTTCAACTCCAAATCATTGTGCCGAGCTTAATCAGTGAGGAGTTTCACTCTGGTGTTACTCTTAGTCCAGATTTAGGGTTTTAAGCCCATCTTTCTTTTTTTGTTGTATAAATAAGAGTCTCTTCTTCCCATTTGGATATGGAGAATTTGCAAGAGACCTCTGCTCAAATTGTAACAGTTTAATTTGTTTAATAAATGGAATAAAGTGAGTTTGGAGGTCCATGCGTGGGTTCTTGGTGCTTGATTTTCATCTTGTGGGAGGTGACATCTTTCTTAAACTTATTCTTTTCTTTTTGTAAAGTACATGATCATTGCTAGCTCAGGAAGGCTATAAATCTAGCACAGTAGGGTAATCATTTAGCGTTATAATTTGATTATCTATGTAAAATCTATTGAATGTCTGAATTGAACAGGAAGTAGTAGGTATACCATTGTTTTTCAGATATTTTCTTGATTAAACATTCAGGCATTTGATCTTGTGTTTTGTTGATTGAGAATTGTGTTTCAGGGATCACTGAAGGCAGACAAGGGGTTAAAGCTCAACCACCTCTTCACGAAGGAGTTTTTTATCTAACACTTTCACCGTGCAGGGCATACAAAGCGCTTATTTTCCAGTCAAGAAACACAACCAAAAAGGGGCTTTTTCCTATCCTTCATAAACTTAAAATTTAAAACTTCTTTTGGTTACAAGATCCATATTTCTTCTTCTTTCCACTCTCCGCTTTTACCTCTTTATTTTGCCCTTCCGTTGATCTTCTTCCTCACTACATCTCACTTTTGTTCCTCTATTATTTCTCATTGTTCTACCTTGTTTTACATCTTCATTTCTCTTGTTTTTTTGCTCACTTTCTTCACTCTTCGCTGCCCTCTATTCTTCAAATTTTTGCACCCGCTTTTCTCCTTGTTGGCTGCCCAGTTTTTACCAAATTTTGCAGCCATCTTTTTGCTTAGTTCGCTGCCCTATTTCTCATTTTTTTGCAGCCAACTTTTCCTTTCGTTGGCTGCCCTCTTTTTCCATTATTTTCAGCCTCTTCCGTCACTTTTTTGCAGCCTTCTTTACTGCTGTTCGCTCCCCTTTTTCCCCTCTTTTTCTCATTATTTTCAGCCCTCTTTTTGCTCCCTTTTTGCTCCATTTTATCCTCTTCCTCTTTCCTACTTTGCATGTAAAATTTTGCATTTAGTTTTCATTCAAAAAAGTCTACAAATTGCATTAAAAAAGAGTAATTTTGTACTTGAATAATTTCACTTTTTGAGCATCTAGATTAGTTTGGTTTATTAACAAATAATGTGTGCATGAGTGTCTGTCTCTTTTGTGTAGGTATCGAAAAGTAGATCAAGAAAACAAGTCCAAAGATTTTAGGGGATTGAAGAAGAGTGCAAAACAAGAAGACAAATACAAGTGAAAAATACATCCTTTGTAAAAGCTATTAAAGTAGGTTTCAATCTTCTAGTTTTTCAAATTCTTTTCAAAAGGGTTAAATTCCCAACGCTGTAATTTATTAATAAAAAAGACTACTGGGGTCGAGCCTCCCACGTTTTTCGTACTTCCCCTGTTTGGGGTCTTATCACATATATAGTAGCCAGGCTACCATATTCTATTTTTCAGATACAATACATTTTTCAGCCAGATCTCTTACATATGAGATGCTGAGATGAGCAGTTTCGACGGATCATTATTTTGTTAGTGGACTATCATACTCTCCCATGTCAGGACTGAGTCTCAGGACACTCAGATTCGAGCCTCCCACGTTATAATTTATTAATAAGGACTAGTGGGGTTAGGCATCCCACGTTTTTCGTACTTCCCCTATTTGGGGTGTTATCACATATATAGTAGCTAGGCTACCATATTCTATTTTTCAGATACAGTACATTTTTCAGCCAGATCTCTTACATATGAGATGCTGAGATGAGCAGTTTTGACGGATCATTATTTTGTTAGTGGACTATTATACTCTCCCATGTCAGGACTGAGTCTCAGGACACTTAGATTCGAGGACTGATGTAGCCATTTAGTCATTTGCAGAGCAGTTAGTGATGCACAGATTGGTGTTAGTGTCTTCTCATTGGACAAATAATGGTTCTGATGGATTATTTGCATGGTTATGACTCGACATTTATTATATTGTGTTATGGTTATCATTGCTCTTATACTCATCTTTGTGACATATACTAGCATTTAGTGTCATGATCTGGCTGTCATAAATATATGGACTTGGATGTATTTGTATTATGTATTGATGTCCCTACTTAGACTTGGAAGTTCCTGTTCTATACTCATCGGTTTTACCCTCCCTAAGGAGAATAGAGGTAGTCATTCCCACCATACTTTGGCTTGCTAGTGTTGGCTTCATTGAGTCATTGTCTCCACCCATCCATTTCCTTCCAGTTTTGTTTTAACCTGACTTACTACTTGACTTGTGGCATGGAGGACCTTTCCCTGCTAGAACCTTTGTTGGACAAACCTCCCTGTTTATAGTGTGTCTTGGCTCTGAGTTGGTGACAAAACTTGCCTTAAGTGAGTTGGATTGTATGCCTAAATCATTTTGGTCGGTTGTCCCGATGTTTGGCACTATGCAGAACTCCCCCTAGTCACTTGAGATGTTTGTTGGCTAAAACTGAAAGCTCATGTACTACTTGTATTGGAAATGTTTATATATGCGCCCATGGAAAATGTAAATTCTAAAATGTGTTTCTTAACATATACGAGCAAAGGGCAAGAGCAACGAAATGCTAAAATACTCTGTGAAGGGTATAAGAAAAGGTACATATGTCCTAGATGAAAGCTGCAGTTAGCTGTGCTTTTAAACACTGTTGAAGTCCCCAAAAGGTCATATAGGCCAAAAAAGCCATGGAAATAAAATTGATGGTCCTAATGAACCTGGATCAAACTTGATGTAGACATAATGCCTAAGCTGAATAAACACTCTCTGAACAACTCAATCATTTGTGAGGCACTGCCATTCCCTGTGTTGTTGTTTGTCCGGCATGTGGTTATAGTGAGTATTCCCTTTCCATATCCAAAGTGTCATGATGTTAAGTTGATAGTCATCCTTTACCCTAGCCTTGTCAATTTTAGCCTTCACCCTTCACTAGCAAATTGACTACAACTTTGAAGTGAGTATAGTCTTGAAAGACCAGGTCTGGTCTGAATAATAATAAATAAAACCCTATATATGTATTTGGTTGATGTGTCGCTAGTGAGTTGACTGCTACTTGTTATGATTGTTACTTAAATGATTTATAGAGCATGTCTTAGCCTTGCAACACTTGTAGTAGATGGATGATAGTCTGAGTTATATTATTGGTATCTGGTCATTTACAGGTGATTATACTGTCTATTGGATATTGTTGATGATTAGGCAGAGACCTCGAAAGGGTATGAGTATGCACCCTAGATGGATTTGGACTCTCCGAGTTTAGTGAGATAGCTTATTTTCAGTTCCGAGCACTTGCAGAGATGATCAGGATCATTTTACCCTTCTGATGCAGTTTTGCTTCACAGGATGATGCGTCTGAGCAGGGAGATGTTTTTATTGGATCTCCTAGGGCGCTGTATGGGGCATAGGGTTTGCAGCCACTTGATTGTACCATAGTACCCCCATCCCAGAGAGCTTGGTGGGCTCAGTTTGACAACGCAAGCACCCTAGGAGGTTGTTTTAGCAGGTTCACATTTCCCGAGGCAGATTAGTATATGACTACATGGCTATTGAAGGAATCGATTTGGGCTACTGAGGCAAGGAAATGACATGGGATGAGTCATGATGATGAGTGTGATGTCCTCCGCACCTTCTCCAACAGTTGCAACACCTGATTGGGCCCACACCTATTTTTAGGGCATTTTTATATTATTTTCTGGAGCTTTTGGGAGGCTCACAATTTCCTCAAGAAGGAACAAAGTCAAAAAATTAAATATTATATTATTTTATTATGCCATGGGGCTACCCGAGGGAGTTAGTTAACACTCCATGGACCCACCATGTGCTTCATTTATTTCTTGTTGAGTGGGGTACCCTCTTTATGGGTGATTTAGTCCACTTTGGTACTTTATGGTTATAATGATCCATGTATTGTATATTGAGCTCATCTCAACCATTGATTAGAGCATTTATATCTTTTAATCTTAGCCACTTGTTTTGAAAGTGGTTAGGATTTTGGTTCTCTCGTTCCTATTTAAAGGAGAGAGCTTCTCATTTGTAAGGGGTCTTTGGCTCTTGGATCTGATTAATAGAAAAAATTTCTTATGGATATTTTTTGGATCTCCTTTGCATTTGGTGTTCTTAGATGGTGATTGGAAAGTCTTTTTTTCCTAGCATTTGAGAAATTTGTGTGAGATCTATATTTTTTGGGGGATCATTGTCTTGTCTATAGGAGGGCGACTTCATCTCGGGCGTTTTTGCAGGGGGACCTCAATTCGCTAGGACTGATTTCGTGTGTGACAGGGGGTTTTCATTAGTTTCATTGTGATCTATGATTGCATCTTGTTATTTTTCTGTAGGTCTTGCTTTTTTGTCATGATATGGGAAATCTGATATTGTTGACGTTTGCTTGTGCAGGAGAGAGGGCGCATTGGTCACTTGGAGCAAAACGTTGGGCTTAGAAATCACATAGGTCTTCTCAAATTGATTGGGATAGCGGGGATCATCACCTTCAAGGAATCTACAACGATTTTCAGGTAAGAACTATAGGTTAGTTCCTTTCTTCCGGATCTCAACCCATTGACATATGCTTTTCTTCATTTTTCTGAAAAATCCATAAATAATAAAAAACCAAAAATACCAAAAAAATAAACCGCTCGATCTCTGGACAAACCACCGCTGGGTTTTGTAGATCGGGGCTCCCTCTCACCAATTCGCCCCTAACGCTGAGCTAATTCTTCTCGTTTTGCCCTAGATCTGAGAAACTGCCTTCTCAAACCCTAGTGCCCCTCATTGAATTTTGGACTTTTTCAAGATCTGATTTTTTCGGGAAATAACAACTTGGGTTTGTAGATTGGGTCCTCCTAACTCCAAATCACCTCCAACGCTGAGTTAGATGCTGACAGGTGGCCCTAGATCTAAGAAACTGTCTTCCGAGATCCTAGCACTTCTCATCATTTTTTTGACATTTTCCGTCATCTGATTTTTTCGGCATTTTTCCAACTTGGGTTTGTAGATCAGGTCATGCCCATCCCATTTCCCCTCCAACGCTAAGTTGATGGTTTCCGAATTTTCCTAGATCTGAGGGTTTACCTCTCCAAACCCTAGCGCTAGCCACTTTACTGCTGGTTTCCCCTGTAGACTGAATTTTTCGGCCTAATAATTTTTGGGATCAATAGATCAGGGCATTTCCCAGGTGGGTCCACTCCAACGCTGGGTAGATATTGACTCCATTACCCTAGGTCCAAGAGGCACTGATCTCCAACTCTAGCACTACCCCCTCTTTGGCCTCTTTTCCTTGTAATCCGATCTTTCCTTGATGACTCGGGAACTTTGATACTGTCACATCTATCATCGAGTTTATCCATTGGTACTAGATAGCCCCAATCCCATCCTTGACCTCCCTGCATTGGTCACGTTTCCCAAGGCAGCAAATATCCTCACCTTTTGCGAGTACCTCAACCCCAGATCTATTTTTCACCCTATAGGTCATTTGAGTCCCACTTTGGATCGAACCCCATACTTTCTAAGCCCTGATGCAAAGCCTTGGGTTCCCTTTACCTTACACCTTACGTACCTCAAAGTCCATTTAATTTTATCTGGTGTCTAGGTTTATCTCTCCTGTTGGGAGTAGATCTGGGTCTCCCTGTTTGTTGTCTTGTGCTAAGACACATAAAGTGAAGGCTGCCTTGATTGGTGTGACAACCATCCATTTGGGGGTCTAGGAAATCTTGGTTCCACCTCCTTAGTTGCTTGTCCCTCTACCATCCATCCTGGACTCACCTCACATAGGCAACTACAAGGTTGGTGATAACATGGGGGAAGTGTGTCTTGTGTATTTTTTTTATCTTTGCTTAGCTTAGATTGTTTTAGACTTAGTTTTATTTTCACTAATTGCTAGTTTAATTTCATCGCATGCATGCCTTCTATTTCCTTATATTTCTCGCTTTTTGATTAATAAAGTCTTAAAAGGAACCCAAAGCCTCTTGAACTTGTCATAAGA